>JASCZI010211602.1:44553-55298 GCA_036250425.1 Stylosanthes scabra | reverse complement strand
CTTCATTTTGTGACTCTATTGGTTGTTCAGAATAGCCAAGTTATGTGCACTAAGTCATTGGTAGAGTTCCTTGGTCTTGCTTAATGCTGCTATGATGTATGCCTTGTTTAGGAATGTTATTATAAGTTGGTATGGTGTAGTGATACTTATTGTTTTGGATTGATGGTGGTTTTCAGTCAAATTCTACATTCCTAGTGAAATGGTTGTAGTATTCTCATTATTATAGTAGACTGCTTTTATTTTATGATTTTCCCCTTATTTTCCTTTTAAGAACTTAATATGTTTTTTTTTTTTTTTTTGTTAAGTGTGGTAAAAATCTGTTTTTTGCTTTTACAGGAAGGGTGTGTGTTCTTTTTCCTTGAATGATGTCCAAGAGATTGATGCGCTAGTTTCTACTTTCAGTGGTTTTGAAATGAATGAAGCTGGTCCTCTTGTTCTAGCTTGGGCAGTATTTCTTTATCTACTCTTGACACTTCCTGATAAAAATGGAGCCAGTGATCTAATGGTATGCGGTTGAGTTATATGTGAGATTGTTGTTTATTGATGGCTTAAGATGAACTTTTGTATTACAAAGATAACCTCTTTTCTTGTTCTTCTCTCAGGAGATTGATCACATTGGTTATGTTCGTCAAGCCTTTGAGGCTGGATTCTTACGTTGCTGTCTTGAAATTCTTGAGTGTGACATTTTGAAGGAGTATGATGTACGTCATTCTTTGCTGGGTAGCATAATGTGATGTAGGGGATAAATTGTCAGACATTGATTTTCTACTCTTGAAAGTATTTTATATTCAAGCATTTAACCATTTACTTGACTGAGTTATCCTTATTGTTAGCAAAATATGCATGATATATTTTAATATTTATACACATAATATCGGCATTGTAATTTTACTTTATTTATTAATAATTTTTGTGGTCTTTCATCTGAATTAATGTACAACTAATCGTTTTTCGCTTCCATTTAGGGCCCAATGTCTGGTTATCGCAGTGTTTTGAGGACATTCATATCTGCATTTATTGCATCTTATGAGATCAACCTGCAGGTATGGATTTTAAAATCTTTAGTTTGTTTTAAGGAGATTGTGTATCACTTTCTCATTTGGTCTGCTTTAACAATGGTACAGCCAGAGGATGGTAACCCTGCTTTGATACTGGATATTCTTTGCAAGATCTACCATGGAGAGGTTTGGATGTATAATCATTGTCCTTCAGGTCATTCACTGCTTCAGTATCATGATATCTGTTAGTGAATGATAATTGATTGAAGAACCTTGCTCGTTAAATTTCAGGAATCACTATGTGTTCAGTTTTGGGACAAGGAAAGTTTTATTGATGGTCCAATTCGGTGTCTTCTTTACAACCTGGAGAGTGAGTTCCCTGTCAGGACACTTGAACTTGTACGGCTCCTGTCGTCCCTTGGTGAAGGAACATGGCCCGCAGAATGTGTGTAAGTATATGTAATTCATGTATTGGAATCACACTGCCAATTCCCCCTCAAACACAACAGTACCTTTTTGTTTCTCCTCAGTTATTGGAAATGTTTCTTAGATACATTTTTCAACAGGTATAACTTTCTAGATAAGTCTGTTGGTATATCATCCTTGTTCGAGATTAGCAGTGATTCACAAGTAGATGATTCCTCTCATATGGTTGAGACACGACAGGCTGTTCAAGTTCCTGGAGTTGAGGGTCTTTTTATTCCTCCTGGTACTTCCGGGCGTGTCTTGAAATTTGTTGGAGAGGATGCCGCCCTCGTGCGATGGGAGGTGATGATTTATACCTTTTCTTCTCTCTCTCTCTCTCATATGTTGCTTATGTAATATTGCTAGTGTCTCCTCTTCGCCTTAGGAAAGGATAGGTATTTATTTTCTTTAGACTTAATTTCATGATTGTACTTGCTTGCCTGTCCCAATTTGAAAAATGTTGTAAAATTCTCTATCAATTATTTGGCGACAACGGCAGATGTTTTCAATCTCAAGTTATTTTTTAACTATAATTGCTTAATTTTTTTTTATTCGTCAAGTATTCTTTTGTTGAAAATCATAAATGGATTTTTTGTTTTTATACACCTTATAAATTTCACTGTCCCTTCTAAACTCATGTGTACACTGTACAATAAGGAGAATTCTATGATTGTTATTATTATGGTGTATATAATGGCTATGAAGTTTTGGCATCACATAAAAAGTGTAATTGAAATTAAGGTAACACTTTTAATTCAATAACACTTGACTTTTTCTTTTTTTAAAATTCAAATTAAAAAGTGTTGCCATATAGCAAAAAATGTGACTTTAATTATAGCTACCATAATGATAGCCATCATAGCATTTCCTTTATAATAATTGAAGATTATATTATTTTTTGAGGTTCGTATCTCAACATAAAACTTCCTCACTTTTATGCTGACAAATTCTTCCATCTTTTTAGTATGCTCCGTCTGGGGTGCTTATTTTGCTCCTACGCTTGGCCCAAGATGTCTATTTGAATAACAAGGAGGAAGTTCTCTGCACGCTTGACCTACTCAGCAGATTAGTGTCCTTTAACACTGTAAGTTTCGTTTTATTTTTATTATTTTTTTAATTTTATTTTAAAAGTTAGTCCCTGTTTGATAATGGTTGTAACTGCCTTCATGGCTTTATTTACAAAAATATAATACAGTTTAATATTATATTGTATATGACTATGCGCTGTGGATGGCATCATGTGGTTAGACTTTAAGTAGCATTTTTAACAATAAGATCAGTGCATCACTTCTGGCAATGATCTTTGCATGCCTGGTCAACTTTGGTCCTTGATTGTTGATTTTGACTTACTTGGATCTAATCACCCCATAACACTGTATTTCTTTGATATGGCTAATTTACCATGAAGACTTCCAGTGTAATTTGTTACATCCCCTGTGCTTAGTGTATTTTTTTTTTTTTGAAATACTCATACAAAATGAAACATTAGTGTAATCTACATGCTATTGGGGCAGTGTCGCGGTGATGCCGTGATGGAACAGCTGCCTTGCGATTGTAAACTTTGTGATTTACACGAAATTTCTTGCATTTGTCAAGACTATACCTTCCCTCCTTTTTGGTTTATGAGGCCATGGTTCTGCATTCGCTCTTAGCCTGTAGGATATTCTGCATTGCTGACCCTGCTTTAGGGGGGCCTATGATTTGGTTTGTTGGCCATCCCAAGCCGGAATGAGCTAAATGTGGACTATTTTGGGATTTTGGGTTGTCTGAACTCCAATTTTACCTGAAAATGGCCTCCCAGCTTGTAACAACCTATTTGAATTCATTTTGTGTCTCATAACTTTATCCCCGCTTTTTCACAAAATCACACATCCTTTACTATATGCAGGCTGTCTGTTTTGCTGTGTTAGACATTAGCAACTCCCTACAGTTCCGTGCTATTGGCCTGATGAACGAGCAGATTGAAAAGAATGCCTGGTAAAGTTTTTTTTATTTATTATTGCCCTTTTACATGTGTATCTTTTTATTGATTAATTTTCTAAGTTGTTTTACTCCCCCTTTCCCCGGGTGGGGGCTTTTGCACGTGATACTGAGTGTCTTGATTGATTGATTTTCCTTGTTTTTTCAGGGTGGTTGAGCTAATCTGTAATCTGGTTAAGAACCTGCCTCTGAATTCATGTGGTGCTGCACTTATGTCAATGGCCATCAAGATCTTGGTGACTATGTTGATTTGGTAAATTTAACTTACGTAGAAGTAATTGTCTTATTTCTAATCAAGCTTAAAAGGAAAAATATTTCCTAATCAATGAATTGATTTGATTTGTATCTTGAGAATAAACCAAACATACTATTTTGGTGGATTTTTTCAAAGCCTTTTCCTTGTTGACTTAAATGATTTACTTTTTGGTATTGGACCATTATTTTTTTCTTACCTGAATTAATGATGTTATTTTAGACTCATTATTCTGAATAAATCTTTCCCCTTTTCCTGTCCAGTTCTCCCACTAATGTAACAACAGTTGCTTTAAATGCAAATCTATTCGATATCAATTTGCAGACTGCTGTGTTCGGGGTAGGCAGCAATAGCTTCTCAAGGTAAACCCTACTTTTAAAACAGCATGCATGTAAAAATGGAAACTTACTGTATTCAATAAATTGATTTGAAATTGTCCTCATTTGCCAGATTTCCAACTATTTCTTTTACATTTTTCTGGTGGCCTTTTGGTGTCAGAGTAGATTTTATTGCTATCAATTTTCAATATAATTTTTCTACAAGTTATATCTATCAGTCTCTTTGTCTTTTCCCAGTGGGTCATGGTTGCTTTCTAGCAAACTGGCAAGGATGATTTTGATTGATTGTGAACTGAACAGTAGTGACTGCCCCTTGGCAATATCAGGTATGTCTGATACAATTTCTATTCCATTTTACTAGTAATTTGGTGTGGCCTGTTACTCTGATTCTTTGTCTCTTGTATTGTGATTGTGCTTATGGATTGCTTTGGTTTGACCACATGAAAATAGGTCTATATCTCTGAAATATTTGCAATGGTTATGAGAAGTTATCTATTTTTCTTCTTTCTTTCAGATTTCCAAAACAGCATCATTTCCAGCTCGGTCTTTAATGTGCAGTATGGTTATGTTGAAAAAAATTATCAAGTGCTAGTGTTACATCAGAATTAGAATTCTTTTATGGTGTTATGCTTATCTAGAAGCACGTTTTACCGCAATGTAGGAAATTAATTAATAATTATGATCCAATAGGGATCAAAGGCTATATAAATATAATGTCGACACGAATGAGTTGTTTGATCACTTTTATTACAATCTACTGATGCAGAGACAAGCTAATTTTCATTTGCGATAATGAATATTCCCTAGAGTTGTTGATTTGCTTGCTTTTGTGAAAATTCTGTTTGTTCTTTTTTCCCCAACACTCTTTATGTCCTAATCTTAATGAACTTTATAGGGGACTTTCCATCTTGGAGATATTTGAAAGCTATACTTTATATATAAATCTTCTTCTTTTTGCTTTTGTTTTTGTATAGGGGATACCTTATCCCCCAAGTTGTATCATCCTTCTTTTCATCTTAATGAAATTCTTCCTTTATAAAAAAATTCTTGCAGTGCTTGACCTCACCATACAGCTTGTAGAGACAGGGGTGGAGAATGACGCTCTCCTGGGACTGATCATTTTCTCTGTACAATTTGTCCTAGTCAATCACCAGTATTGGAAATACAAGATGAAGCAAAGCAGATGGAAAATAATGTTGAAGGTATCTCCTGAATCTGTTTGAAGCCATAAGATTGTGTTCTCTGTTTTAGTTAATCTTTATTAGAATAATTCTGATATGCTGGATGACTAAAGTGCTCATACTTCTTCTTGTCAGTTGTTAACTTGGTTTTAATAATTTGGTATTATAGAACCTCATTTGATATGACTACATGAAACTCATTGTCCCAAAAGTTTAACTTATTGAGTAGAGTTACCTGAATAATTTTATTTATTTAATAATTAATATGAAAATGAAACACAAGCTATTATGATCTGCTATGTTTTTGGCAGCTTTTTGGGTTGCTATGTTTGGCACCCACTATTGGTAGCAATTTATCTCAGTTGCTTCTAATTTGTTGCGATGACAGTGGAGAGTGATTACTAAACTAATTATAGGTTTTATATGTAAGAATTAAGAAAGATTATGCCCGTGGTTAATTTCTAACTTTGGGATACTTTTGCAGGTTCTTGAATTGATGAAAAAATGCCTTGAGTCAATGCCCCGTTATGGAAAGTTGGGCGAGATCATACAGAATGTGTTGTTCTCTGATTCTTCTATCCACAATACACTCTTCCAAATTGCTTGCACTACTGCACATGCCTTGGAGGTTACAAATATTTAAACTTCTTTCTTTTAATCCATATGTTAACTGAAACTGAGGCTTTTGATAAAAAAATCTCTCTTTTAACAGAAACTGCATGTAAGCCGCTTCTTTGATCCAATGGAAGTTGAGGGGATACAGCTTGCTATTGGCTCTGTCTTGGATATTCTTGTGGTTATGATGACTAGACTGTCAAAGGTTTGGTGGAAAGCTAGAGAGTTTTTATCTTTATTGAGCATAAATTGAGTGTTTAATAGTTATACATGGTTACAATTAAAGGAATCCGTGTGATATTGCTTGTTGATGTGATGGATCATGGATATCATACTTCTCTTTTGTTGTTCGTTTAAGAAGCTTTAAGCATTATTGTCTATTTGTCTTTGTACTGTAGATCATATTTTCTTCCTTCTTTTATCCAGTAGTTCTTTGCTCGATATGATCTATTTTCCTAATATATTTACATAATGGACACTCGGAAAGTTATTGTGTGATGTCAGGATAATTCTGCCAGCTTTCCTGTTTTTCTCCAAGCAGTGTTCTCATGCACAACCAAACCAGTTCCGCTTATCACTTCTGTTACTTCTTTGATTTCATACTTCCGAGATCCTGTAAGAGTTCTATCCATGCTGAAATTTCAGTGCTATTACGTAGAATTTTTATTTATTTATTTAAATGCCTTTTGCTTTTGCTGAACTAATAACTTGGAGTGTGACAATGAGCTTTTATTGAACAATAGCTAATCTGCTTATTTCTGTTTTTTTTTTTTTTTGGTTCCATCAATTAGAGATCTTTTATAACTTAGTGTTTTCTTACTCTGTTACTGTTATGTATTGATTACATTTGCTGAATACATTCCCTTTATCGTTTTACCTGCCTTCTCATACATTTGCTTCAAGTATAGTTCATTTGATTAAAAGCTGATATCTTTTCAGGCCATTCAGTTGGGTGCTGTCAAGTTCATTTCAATGTTATTTGCCACGGCAGATTGTTGTCAACCATTTTCATGTGGAACCACATTTTTTGCTCCTGATAATGAGGAGGTTAACTTTATTTCTTTTTATCTTTTGAAACTTTCTTATGCTTAGCTTGATCTAATTGATAACTTTCTAACTGGTTTTAGATAATGGATTTGAGGCGTTCTGCAAGCTACATACTGCAGGAGCAGCTGGTATCAAATGAAGAGCTTTTTGTTGCAACACTCAATTTATTTACTTCTGCAGCACATTACCAGGTCTATATTATATGTTGTTAATTTTCTGCTGTTGGCACCATCATCCCCCACCATGTCTCAAAATGAATTTCAAAATGAATGCTACAACTTTTTGCATCACTTCTTTCATGGGTAGATTTGTTTACTGTTGAGGTTTTCACAAGGATATTACATCATGACAGGCGAACAGCAAATTTTCTAGTTTTTTTCAGGATTCTGTTCCATCATAATCATTATTATTGGATCAGGGAATGGTGAACATCCCTTGTTCAAGCATCATATTCTTAATTGATGCTCCTTGTTGCAGGCTGCTTTTGTTATTGCTATCTTTGCTCCAGATGGCAACAATGAAAACCAACATAATACTGGGGATCCAAAGCCACAAAGTGGTGAAACTTCTCTGGTACCGCTAGTTTCAAAAACATCAAGTCTACTAGATGCACTTATGGTCTACATTGAGAGGGCACGTGATATGATCAAAAGGTGGAATCTTAGGGGGAGGGGGGGGGGAATCTTTCTTTTGTGTGTGTGTGTTTTCTTTCTTTCTTTTTTGTTACCTGCTTAATCTCCATTTTCACTGCTTAATTTCTTTGCTTATTTATTAAGTTACTCATTGTAATTCACTGTTTATCTTCAGCAAGCCTCGGATACTGCTTAGTGTACTTAACTTCTTGGTTGCCCTGTGGCAAGGGTCTCCTCAGTATGCAAATCTCTTAGAGATTTTGAGAAGCTATGGGAAGTTCTGGAAACACTTGGCTGACGCAATCTCAAATGTTTCCAACACTGAGATCCATTTACTTGAAAGTGTTAAAGAAGATGATGCTTGCAATCTGGCATACAGTTTCCATTGTCAATCCGCCATTCTCAGAATCATGGCATATGAATTGTTTTTGCAGAAAAAGTTGTTGCATGCAGAGTTACTTGTGAAGGATGAATCTAAGGACAAGGAGAAAAATGCGACAACATCTGACAAATCCAATGCAACAGATTATCATGAAGTTAAGGGAATCTGGTCTTCATGGTTCAAAGATTCTGTCTTAGAGAAACTAATAAAGTCATATACTTCTTGTGGATATAAGAATGATGTATATTATGATGCAAAGGTTAGCTTTTTCCAATTCCTGTTGGTTTAATAGGTGTGGTTGCCTTTATAGTGATCTTCCCATTATTATTATTGTTGTTTTGTCTTGTCATTCATGCTAAGATAAATAGTGACTCGTCTCATTGTTAATGTCACCATTCAATACCTGTTCCATATTCTACTTTTAAAGGTCTTACTGCTGAATCTCCATGGGTTCTTGTAAATTAAAATCCAAAAATAATTCTTTTTTCTCTTAAATGCAACTTTTATCCCACGAAAAGAGTTTATATGCAGCACAATAATATTATTAGATTATAAATTACTATTTCTTTTCCAATTCAAGTACAGCATGGAGGTGTATAATTTTATTATGCAACTGGCTGTAAATTTTCAGGTTGCCACCAATATATTCTCTGTTCATGTGATGGAAAAATTAGTCATCGGTGACTCAGGAAGTTTATCTGTGTCATTGCTTCAGAAGATTCATGGAAACCTAATAAAGGTCCAACATCTAATCTTTTTTGCTTTGAGATACTGTGGTATTCCTGTTTACTATGGTCCAAGCGTTTAATATGTGGAGTTTTATTAAGATGCCAGGCTTCAAAGGAGGAAACTTCTATTTCCAGAGCTTGTGGTTTTATATATAGCAAAATAGCAAATCAGTTTTCGCCTCAATTGACTATTTTATGTGTTTTCTAATTAACATGTATAAATTTCTTGTTTGCAGTTGAGCATGCATCCTGCTTTCTCTGAATTGTTGTCTCAATATTCACAGCGTGGTTACAGGTAATTTCTACTTGTACTGTGGATGAAGTTGTTGTTATTTTACCCTCCCTTTTTTCTTCTATATTTTGTTTTAATGGTTCTGAATTAAAAGGATTTCTATACCATTTGCATTTGTTTGAGTATGGCAAGCTTGCAGTACTGATGAATTGTTATTCTTTTTGCCCTCCATATTATCATACATTTATTCTTCATTGGATAGTGAACTAATATTTAGAGCACTTGTTTTCTTTGTTCGTCATTTTATCCCGTAGGAATGTCTAAAATATGAGCTAGGAAATAGCAAATTGAGGACCAATTTTTTTAATGAGATCCTCAGCTAGTTTAACTATAGTCATAAGAAATACTTTCCCCCCCATCGTACAATTTATATCTTGACTTTTTCTTGATCATAATTTGGTTCTCTTTCTTAATTTGTATAGTGAGGGAAAAGAACTGAAGAAGTTGATACTCAGTGACCTCTTTTATCATTTACAAGGAGAGCTTGAAGGGAGAAAAATTGGTATTGGACCATTCAAAGAACTATCTCAGTATCTCATTGAATCAAATTTTTTGGGAACCTACCAACACCAGTTCAATGAAGACTCCCTTGTGAAGAATGTATACTTGTTTGACCTTAAACGCTTGCGAGCAGATATGAAACTAGATGTGTGGGATTGTTCTGATTGGAGAACATCCAGGGAAATTGCAGAAACTATGTTGAGCTTTCTGCAGGATGCAAACTCAAGTATGTTGCTGTCAAGTTCAAGGCTTGCTGCATTAAAAGGATTGATAGCTGGATTGGCTGTCTACCATGATAATGTAAGACTTTAAATTTGAACACCTTTTATTTCATATTCCTATCTGATTTCTCAACAGTGCTGTTGCTTAGTTATTCCCTGACATAATGAATTTCAGCAAGCCTTCCTAGTGCTTATGTGTGATTCTGATACATCATACATGGAAAAATAGGATGTTTTAAGAAGCGGTAATAAAATACTCAGAATGATTTTCCTCATTTTTTTAACTATTGTCTTCTCAAGGTGTGATTATAACAACTAGTTTTGGTAAAAATTTACTTCTATGGTTCGGGTGGTTTTATCTTGCTGAGTACAAATGGCAATTAGGAGTGAAATGATCTGTTCATGATGGAGTTCCTTTATTTTTTCTGAATGGCAGAATAAAACTTCAAGCTTTTATCCAAACTTTGTAGTTTCTCTCAGGTTATACCCTAACATGATAAATTTTACAAAACATATAGTCTTGTGTGAAAAAGGTATTTAAGCTAATATTGCAGTTTTCATGTAGTTTCTTGAATTTCTAGCCTCGTTAAATTCTTATTTATTGGTATAATCGTTTGAGTTATTTCATCTTTCTGCCATTTGGTGGCGGATTGTCTCTGTTTGATATTCAATTTATATATTTACTTTTTCACGTATTCATGCAGTCGTTAGGGAAGGCTACTAAAGAAGAGGGGATCCCAGATGAAGTCGTAATCTCTTGCATAGATAGTATATGCAAGTCTTTGCTTGCAACAATTGAAACGTTATCACCTGTTCTTGATGCCTCCCAAGATGTACTCAGTTTTCTTGCTTCCCAAGTAGAGTTGCTTTTCCACTTGATAAGAACTGTCAAAAACTGCATCCCCTTGTCTGCATCTCTACTTGTTTTGAAATGCGCAAGTTCTGGTCTCAAGCTGTTGAGTGAAATTAAGAGGTTACCTTCTGGGGCTGATGATATCATGGTGTTGTTGCTGACATTACTGCTTTTGGTACTACAGTTCAACTCCCGTAAATCACATCCAGATAGGACAGCAGATGAGAGTTCTGACGAGGACTTCTCAAAGATTTCTAAT
>JASCZI010211602.1:21129-33490 GCA_036250425.1 Stylosanthes scabra | reverse complement strand
ATCAGCTGCATGACTCCCAAGGTCCCTTCCACAATTGTGCTCATTTCTGAATGTCTTAATCTGAAAGCATCCAAGGGTCTTGTTCTTGGAGCAATGAACCACCCATAGACAATCTTCAGCTTTACAACCGACTCTAGACCTCCTTTTGTCACTCTTCAGCCACTCAGGATCCCTTCCTTCTGAAATGAACAAATCCTTTACCACTTTCCGAAACTTTTTCAAAGTTGCAAACCGTGTCCCTAGCTCAAAGTGTCCTTGACCAAACTCGTACTCATCATTGAACTTTGGCCAATCCGGTTTCTGGTACTCATCCTCATAAGAAACAGGCATACGAAGATCTTCTTCTTGATACTCGTAAGCATAGTCATCATCAGATGGCAGAAATTGTGGCATGTACACCTTCCGGCCAGGCCTTGACCAACTGCCACCTTCTTCATCGGATTCAGAGTCACTCATCTCTTGTGGAGTGCTTTTACTTGAACTAGCATGTTGCCTCTTCTTTTCCTCCCTAACCTGCTTACCCTTCACCACCTTTTTAGGCCTTGGAGATCTCTTTTGATGGATCACCTTACTAGGAGAAACCCCCTTCTTCATATCAGTTACCTTCATTTTATTCTTGGACTGTGCTTGCCGCTTCCCATCACAACTGGAGTTATCACTGTCACTGTCAACTGCCCATGATGGTGGTGGTTTATATGCTTCATCCTCCGCGCTTTCATACCCATCATTAGAAGAGGAGCTTGTGTCCTCAACATGAATTGGTTCTGGAACAGGAGCATCTCCATCACCATTAGCACTCAGATTTGCATCATCATTGCCACCATTCAGCCCTCCATTGTTGCCACCGTTAACCCCTTCATCATCTCCCTCAACAATAGCATCATTCACCACATGATCCCAGTAAAGGTGGAATTCTGACTTATTTTTCAACCTCAAATAGTCCAACATCTCACGAATGCCAACATCTCTTATCCTACCATCTCCTCTCATCCTATTGAGCCCAGTCTCAAATTCAGGGGCGTTTTTATCCAGCCAGAACACGTCCCTGCATTCCCTGTACCCTAAATCCTCGTAAAGTTTCTCTATGTCGCCGAAGTTGACATGATCAACATCCATCTCGAGGAACCTCTCCACCAGCTCCTCAACATACTCCAGTTCACCTAATGGATTCCTAACAAACTTTCCTCCATGGTGGAAAACGGGAACAACAAAAAGGTCCCCCATTTCACGAACCCTAAGCAGACACCAACCAAAATCAATGACAAAATCAAGCTCAGAAAAGGAATAAAAGCTTACACACTAACACTAACTCTAAACGATTCAAATACCAAACAGACATTCACTTGACAACATGCAACTACATTTATAAAGGGCAAAGACATTGAATCAAGCATAAGCACTAACCTCGTGAGTCCTAATAGCCTCTTCCAATCTTGGACTTCAAATCTTCCCCCTTGGTCATTGGAGCGTCACACCTGCAGTGGAAGAAACACACTCTCGCTCCTCACCTTCACCAACACGTTAGGGCACAAACTGTAAAAATGAAGCAAGTGAGAGGGTTTTTATTGGAGAGGAATGAAACACTCACGCATAGAAACGACGCCGTTTCTTAACTCTTCTATCACTTCCAATCCACGTTGGCACTGCGTTACACAATTTGGGACCCGTTCTTGCCACGTGAGCTTTCCCCGTTGCCACATGGAGGGTGCAATCAATGGAGGGTCTCTAGCGTCCCGTTTCTTCGAAGGTGGGGGACCCTCTTGTATTACACAGAGGTCAGGGGCATAAATGTACGATTTTTAAAAGGTCGGGGACACATATGTCCTTTCACCCTAAATAAATAAAGGAGAAAATTTATTTTGAGAGTCTAAGGAATTGCGGTTCTTCCTTGACAGAACATAACCTCTCTCCTTTTAACTCTGAAAACCCTATAACACCGATAACCATAACCATAGCATACTTTAACACCCAATCCACTGATTCTCTGAAGCTGCACACTTTTTGTTCCCTGTAATCTTTTTATAGTGTTCTTCATTCTGAGGTGTGCTTGAAAAAAATGGAACTTACATGGTTGAGTGCCATTATTGTTAGTGCTGGATACCTTGCTTTGGGTTACTTCATTGGTTCCAAATACCCACCTCGCTTCCTCTTCTCACCTAAACTCTCCATTGACAACGCCAACCGGAACAACAACACAAAATCTAAACCCAAAGACCCCCTTGAGATTGAACAGCTCGCTAATATTCTCGATGATTTCAAAATGGTATTGTCAGATTCCCCATCCTTTTTATTTTTTTTCCCACTGACCCACTTCATGAAATTATAATGGGTAGCTTAAAAATTGATCCTTTTTGTTTTCTTTATTGTTTTGTTGATTTTGTCCTCTTTTTAATATATGCAGGTATTGGTGGTAAGGAATGATCTTAAAATGGGCAAAGGGAAGATTGCTGCTCAATGCAGGTAATGCTTGGTGTTATTTTTTATTCATATTTGCTTTAATATTGTATTATGTGCATTACTTTTGATTATTCAAATTACTAATGTGGCTACTGACTTAAGTGTTTGTTCATGAAAAGCTTGATATGTAAATGTAAAAACTAATGAAAGATTTTCTTTTTTCTTTTTTGGGTGAGACCTGGATGGGATGATTCTAAATCTTCATAGAATCGAATGTCAAATATTTGTAACTGAGTTGAGTATTTAGAATGTGTAACTATACTCATCAAGTAGTGGTGAATTATTCAATGTCTCTATGCCACTGTTAGATTGTGTTTGTGAATATGCCTTCTGAAAATGACAGTGGATAGCAAGCTCTACCTCTTTTTGAAATATTTCATTATGAGGACCTAAGAAGACCATCCACGAGGTGGTCAAACGAGATTTACATGTAAACGAGCTCAATGACGTCACTTGATCCATGTAGCTGACCCCAACTAGTGGTTGTTGTTGTTTGAGGACAGATGTTACTTCTCCATTTCCTAATTGCGGCTTCAATTTGAAATTTTGAAAATGCTTGAAATTGATCATATTACTTGCTTAGTTTGCAAATTTGAAGTTTTAACTTTAATAACATTCAAATTGATTAATATTCTGAGAGTTTGACATGATAAGCTGACTAGAATCTTTCACTGCTGTATTTTGTAGAAGGACACTAGTATAAAGATCACGATGAACTAATGTATTACTTCTACTTTGTTTATTACTTATTTATTGTTCATCCCTTCCCCTCTCCCAGAACAAGAAAATATTTTTGTTTATATTGTTTGATTTCCGCGGACATCTTTGTAACCGATTAATGGTTCAAACCTGATTATTCTTTATTACCTTTTCATTTGGTGCAGTCATGCAACTTTAGGTCTATATAAAAAGGTCCTTCATCGAGCACCAAAGGCTTTGAATAGGTACGATAACAACCTTGGCTTCACTTGTAGGTCATCATGAGTTTCTACATCAGTCTGATGTTGTCAATATGTAGGTGGGAGATGTGTGCACAGCCAAAGGTGGTTGTAAAAATTGAAAGTGAAGAAGATATGCTTGCTTTGCAAGTAAGTATTGTTTACCGCAATTTAAAACTGCTATTATTTTAAGATCTTGACATTGGATACTTCATACTTGCCTGTATATAACAGTTTTTCTACTTTAACGGAAAATAATAGCATGAAATGTAAGGGCAAAATATGTCAAGTAGTTTAGACTTTTCTTTACAGCGTATTTTAAATAAATCATATTTATATATCTACTATCATCATCATCATCATTATCTGCTTCAAATCAATTAGTCCTTATTATTAGTATTATCTGTTTCAAATCAATTAGTCCTTTTTCCTTCTTATTCTTCAATGGTTTGCATCTATTTCTCCATACATTTGATTCACTTTTCGCTCAAGCACCCATGTTACCTTTGTTTACTTTCCCTTTTGCCATTAATTCTTTAATGCATATTTCTTCTCTCTGAGGTTGGGTTTGTTTTAGTAAAATTGCTAAATGTGTCAGGAAAGGGCTAAATCACTGAAGTTGCCCACTCATATCACAATTGATGCTGGGAGAACACAGATTGCACCAAGTGAGTAGTTGGAGCTTCCCATAGTTTGTGGCTAACTGATTTTTTTGTATCCACCACATAATTGGAAATTTCACAATTAAAGTAGTGAGGCTCACACATGATAGAAGTTACAAAGTCAATGTTGATTAATCTCTTATTTTATTAATTTACAAATCTCCTCACCTTAGAGGATCTTTTTCCGATAATTTACTACTTCATAGCTGCATTATATGAAATAAAAAAATGTTATCCTGCATTTGATGTCAGGCATATTTGTATGGGGCCACTAATTACTAGAATTGAAAGTAGAAATAGTTTCCTGCCACCAGTTTAAAATGAAATAGTTTTCTTATTGTCCCCATTTTGCTTACCTTTTATCTTGAAGCTTAATTCATGCTTGAAATGCCAATTGAGGCTAGCTCAATTGGTAGGTAGTGTGTGTGTGAGTGTCCCCCTTCCCCATATCCCCGGGGTTGAATCCCCACTTGTACTAAGACACCAAAAAAAAAATTCATGCTTGAAATTCCAGTCATGCCTACATTCTAACAAAAAAGATGCTCAATCTATTCCCTTGGACTATCTGTCGCCCTATCTTCATGCTTAATATTAGTTAGAATGAATAGCTAAATTTAACTGTATTTTCTTTCTTCATTTGTTCCATTTCTACTTTTTATATGATATCTGCATTAATTTACTGTATCCATTTTTTGCCCTTCCAGATTCCAGAACTGTGATGGCAATTCTTGGTAATGGTCTCCTCTGATTACCATTCTCTTTTTCTCCTCTCTTGTCATGCTACTGTAGCAGTTTCTCACCCCCCTGCCTCCCCCTCCTATTATATATAAACAGCTCAAAGAATAGTTTGATTTAATCTGATTTTCATATATTAATCTGCAGGACCTGTTGAAGTGGTAGATGATGTAACGGGTGGGCTGAAACTGCTATAGTTTTCTCTCCAGTCAAGATGATGAAGGCTTAACCTGAGTGTTAATGAAGGATAACTGATCAAACTTTCTGGAGATTACAAGATTACATCCCTTCTGTAGATTTGCAGTGTTCCTTTGCCCACAGAATTTGCAATTAGTCTTAGTTGATAACTAATGATGATGATGATGATGAAAACTTTAATTTGAAAAGAGGAATCATGTGGATTAAATAGAAGAAAAAAAAAAGAAAAACCAGAATGCTGCAATCAAGTTTATGTGAAATGTTTTGATGAGTGGGATATGCCAGTTGGAAGAATAAGAAAGCCATTGGGAAGAGTATGGATGGTTTAGATTTTGTTCAATTTCACCATCACTGATACAAAATTATAGACCATGTTTGAAAACATATTTCATTTGAGTTTATAATTAACATATTGATAGTATAAAATGTTATCCAAGCATCTAATTAAATAATTTTTTAGATGACTATTCATACATGTGAAAATTTGGTTTTTTCCTTTTTTTTTTTATTACAACGTGGAAACTCATTAGAGGTGAGTATAATCTATCTGTAGAAAGATAGTAGATAGAAATTAAATCTTTAATTTTATTTCATAAGATTAATTAATATCAAACAGAAAAAATGCGGTATATATATTATAGGGTGCTTGAAAGTTGAAACTGCTTCCTTAGTAGGTATAGCATCGGTAACAATTACAACTTTAAAAGAGATGGAGAATAAATAAACTAACCAAGTCACAAGCATTGGCCCTAAAAATTGTATTTACAAAGTGAAAGTATTTGTATAAGCAATTCAAAAAAGAATCCATCATATAAAAAAAAGTATCAGAACAATCTTGCACTTATTGTCAGGGAGTATAAAGAAGCAGCTATCCAGATGATTGTCCAACTATGGAACCAATGGAAGAATTTGCTTGAGTCTGTAGTAAACAATCTTTTGTCTCCCTCTTTGTATTGATAGGTAGCTTCTCCAGTATTCACATTTGGCAAGTTTAGTCTGCACCAAAAATTGTAAATGGTAAATGTAAGAGATGAAAGAGCTAAATGAGAGTGAAACATACTATTAGGCAAAATTGAAACCAATGCTAACAAGAATTTTACCAGCTTCTTCTGATTTGAACATGACACCATCATATCGCAATGCAGAAACTTTTTCGGACAATTCGATCCCAAGAGATGCTTGTCTATTTTGACATGGTATAGCAATCTCCAGTTCTCCAACTCTATTGCGTTGTCCAGCTCTCTAGTTACACGACAACTGCATCCGCATAAGTTGCTTGTTACCAAATCAGATTTTAGTCATTTGTCTATAATTCAGCCACTACTCCTACATTGCCCCTTGTGCAGTACTCGGAAATTTTGCCTCAGCTTCACCCCTCTCCTCAGCAAGTCGTTGCGCAGCTCAAATGCTTTGTTGAGCTCTCCATTAACACAACAACCATATATTAACAAGTTATATGCAACCAAATCTGGCTCAAGACCTTTGTTTAACATGGTATCCCACAATTTAACTGCTTCTCCTACATTGCCACTTCTGCAATACTCATAAATTACGGTTGAATAGGTAATACAGTCGGGGAAAATACCATTTTCTGTCATTTCAGAAAGCACCTTGCTGGCTTCATTAAATCTACCTAACTTGCAAAAGCCACGGATAAGGATGTTGTATGTTACGGTGTTCGCCAAAAGCCCTTTAAGCATTGCATGGTGAAGACCCATAGCTTCCTCCATATGCCCTTCCATGGTGAGACGATCGAGAAAGCAGCCATATGTGATTGAATTTGGAGGGATATTTGCATCCATCATTCTTTTAAAAAGAAGACCTGCTCTGTCCATTTCACCCGCCTTGCATAAACCATTCATCAAAGCAGTATACGTCACAACATTGGGAAAGCATTCCTCTGTAACCATCAAATCCCAACACCGAAAAGCCTTCTCAAAAGATCCTTCTTTGCTGAATGCATCGATCATACTTGTATATATTACATTATCAGGTTTCAATCCTTGGTCCTGCATCTGTTTTAAGAGACCAAATAGTGTTTTCCTATCTAATTGCTTCAGTGATCCGTCGATGAGAACAGCATGGCAAACCAAATCCATATTGATTCCTCTTTGAATCATCTCCGAAGCTGCGCTCAACGCCTCCAACAATCTTCCTTCCTGGCAAAAACCATGTAGAAGTGCACTATAGCACATCTCGTTTAATTTGCGGTCCTGTTTGTGTAGAGCATCAACAAAATTTTTAGCATCAGAAACCCTGCCAGCAGAACAAAGGCCACTGATAAGAGGCCTGTAGGTATACGTGTCCGGAACAAGGCCTTTCTGAAGCATCTCATCAAGCAATTCAAAGGCCTTGTCAATGTTACAATCCCTACAATACCCTTCAATCATAACATTATATGTTACCTCATTTGGGATGATTTTCTTTTCCACCATTTCAACAAGAAGTTTGGATGCTTCAGCCATATTATTTGCACTGCAAAGCCCAGAAATGAGTGCAGTGAATGTATACACATTCGGAGCAATTCCTTTTTCAATCATCATATCATATAGTTGGAATGCTTTTCTTAGTTGTAGATCTTTGCAATATCTATTAATCAATGGTGTAAAGGTTGTTGCAGTAGGCTCCAAACCTTTATTGATCATCCGAGCGAACAAAGACTCGGCAGCACTCAAATTCCCAAACATGCATTGGCCATTTATCATGGAGTTGTATGCATATACAGTTTCGACTATGCCAGCCTCTAACATTCTATCGAAATAAGATATCGCAACATCCAACCTCCCCCTTCTGCAAAAGGAATCAATCAGAATAGAATAAGTAATGTCGTTGGGATGCAAGTTCACCAAACACATATTATTATAAAGCGACTCTGATTTATCCAAATCTCCACCTTTGCACAGAGCGTTCATTAATGCATTACAAACAAACAAATTTGGCAGAAAACCAAACCTGCTTACCTGAACAACCAAATTATAAGCATCATCAACCTTTCCTTCCTTTCTTAACCCATCAACTAGCCCTGATAAAACAGCTTCACTCGGAATAAACCCCAATTCAACCATTTCATTCAAAAGCTGCAATCCAGCCCCAAATTGCTGTACCCTACAAAAACCAAGAACTAAGGTGCAGTATGTAACCACATCAGCTTTCAGACCCTTTTCACTCAATGATCTTTTAACCTCAACAGCTTCCGAAACTCGATCACCCTTGCATAGCCCATGAATTAACACATTATAAGTTACAATACTCAGATCAAACTTATTCACTTCCATCCACCTAACCTTCTCCTTAGCCTTGAAAAAATCCTTCAATTCACACAAGCTCCGAACCACAGCCGAACAAGTATAAGAATCCGGTCGAAAACCCACATTCACCGATTCATCAAACAATTCACAAACCATTATAAACCTTCTAATTCTCAATAAACCATTCAAAAGCGCACTCAGTGTTCTAACTTCAGGCAACAACTTGTTTTCAAGCATGAGCTTTGCAACCACCACAGCATCTAAAACCCTTCTATTTTGCAGGTAACTCTGAACCAACAAATCAAAACCCAAATTTGACAAAAACTTACACTTCCTGTGACAATCCAAGAAGCATGAAAAAACGAATTTTGGGTCCAACCCACGTAAGAGAAGAGTGTGCAAGAGCGAATTCGCGGGCCAAAAGAGCTTCTCACGAACAAGGGCATGAACCAAAATGGCAAAGGATGTTGTGGAATGGTTGAAGCTTTTGTGCAAACCGAGGAAGTTGAAGAACCTCAAAGCTAGCTTGGAATCATCGAGGGTTCGGATCAAGAGGTGTTCAACGTGGTGGGGCCTCAATGTGGAGGAAATAGAAGGGTCGTTGAAGGCGAGTTTCCAGCTCTGGTTTCCTCGGACGATGTCGGAGAGGAGTGAGACAAAACGAATGTCGTTTTGGTCTTCGAGTTTGGATGGTGATGGTGATGGTGATGATGATGAGAATGTTCGTAGGAAAGGGTGGTTGTGGAGGAGAACCCTGCGAGGAAGCGTGACATTCATGGTGGCATTCAAAGGGAGCTACTTTCTCCTCTCACACTCACATCGGAATTCTGCTAATGCTGTTCTTCGCAATCTTTTTTTTTTTGTTTCGGGTTGGGCTTAAACTGGGCCATCTTTTTTCGGACCACCATGTTTCATGTTCGTTTTGGGTCGGGTTTTCCGACCCTACCCATGACAAAAAAGAAGTTTTTGAATTAGTAAGAAATTTTAGATCGGAGATTTTAGGGCTAATTTACTTGATTGTCACTGTTTGGAAAACTATTTTTTCAAAATGCTACTCTTTTTAAAATATTTACCAAGATGCCACCCTTTTGCCAAGGTGTTATAATTTTAGCATTATAGACATTAATATATATATTAAAAAAAATTTTATTGTATATATTTAAAAAATTATTTTTTTAATATAAACATTAGAATTATTAAAAAAAAGTTATCTTTTAATATATAAATTAACAACATTATTTTTTAATTTGTTAGATATCTATATTAAATAATTGAAATTTGATGTTTATTTTGATACTTTTGTATAATTAAAAAATTTTAATTTTAAAAAAAGTTAATATAAAATAAAAATAATACTTAAATAAACATAAAAATAATATTTAATAAAATATTTTAGATTTTGATATATTAGTTACAAAATATAATACATCGTTATATAATATATATAAAAAATGCATAATATATTATAAGGATTAGCTTGACTTAGTGGTGTGAAGTTGATTTTATGCTTAAGATCATGGGTTCAAACCACATACATTTTAGTTGTTCTGAAGACTTAATATTCTTATAATAAAATTTGTTAGAATTTATTTAACTAATATATATATTAAAATTTTTTGAAAATTAAAGTATCTAATTTAAAAATCTTTAAGATCCAATTTGAATGTTTAGGGTTACTTATGATCAATATATTACTGAAAGAGTTTTTTATTTCTTGGGATCATAGCCTTCCAAATTTATTTTAAAATATTCAACTAATTCAATTTAACTCGTTAATTGTTTTTAAAAAAAAATCCATTTATAAGAACTTAATAAATTGACCAATCTTATATGAATAATGCTAGGACCAATCTTATATGAATAATGCTAGAAAGGAGCCAATAATTAAGTTATCATCCAAAATTTATATGAATTATCATCCATAACTCATATATCAAACATTAAGTTATCATCCAAAATTTATATGAGTTATCCGTAATATGTGTTAGCTCCTTATTAGTCATAAGGTGTTGATTCCCTAGTTTTTTTTTTATCTTATATTGATATGAATCTTTCTAAAAGAACACTTTTAAAAACATTAGGGGGGAAAAAATACAAAGTACCGAGCCTAATAAAAGCCAGTGTACATTCCATAATAAATCCTATACTCCTTAAAACATTAGCAAAGATAAACTAACATACAACAAAAACAAATTCTAAGCTCTAAACTAACATGTACATCAATAATGAATGAGAACAGCTACAACTGCATGGACTTGTTATTTGGTGAAGGAGCAAGTTCATCATTTTTTATCCTTCGCTTTTCTCTCAATTTTTAATGTACTTGTTTTCTGCTTTCTATAAAATGTTGGAGAGCATCTTTTTCTATGAACCTTAGTTTTTGCCTCCTTCATCATTTCTTCCTTGAGCTTTAACCAGCAAATTTCATCTTTTTCTTCATGCCAAGGATTGTTCTGTGTTCATGTTTAAAAAGAAAAGATTACTTAAACTAACTGTGATGCCTAATGCCATTATTTTGATGCCAAAAAATATTCATAACCATCAAAACTATAGTCATTCTCATGATTTAATTTGTAAATTCATACCTGGGAATCTTGGATGCAATCATTTCTAAGGAATAACATGTCTACTTCAAAATTCACCTTCCCTTTAAGATTTAACTATATACTTTCTTCTTGTTCAAAACTCTTCACAGCATTCTTGAATTCCATAAACCCGTCCCTTTTATAAACAGTATATTTTCTCCCACATGAACACCTCTGCAATGCAATGTCTAAAAATAACAAAATAAAGAGCATGGTTCAAACTTTCATGGTAAGAATTCTCAAAACAAGATATAGTACTCTTAACATGGTAAGGACAAATGGGAAGAGAATTGCAGTGCTTGCACATCAAGTAAGCTACATAACAAACTCTATGGCAGTCGCAACAAATCAAGGTAACCATTAAGTCGCGGAAGTGCCTTCACATAAAATTGCATAAGGTGCACAAAAGACAGAACAGTATCAAGATAAGATTGTAAATCATCACTTTTGCTCATTGAACCTGTTACTTTTGAGGACTTATAAAATTCCATTGCCTCTTTACAAAGAAGTTCCTCAAATGGAATTATAGGAAGCATTTTGAGATATGCATAACGCCTGCTAGCTATAGCCCCCATTGGAAACCAGTCTCCAATAGCAAAGTTCACTGCTTCTCCACAGTTAAAACCTGCATAAACTGAAGGACAAAATTACTCTACCTTCAGAACTCAAATATCGGCATAATGCTCCATTTGGTAACTGTCCAAAGACAAAAAGCCAAGATCTAGAGATAGAAACAAATATTGAAAGGGGGAGAATCACCAAAAGATTATATTCTTAAACAAATTTTGTCCAATTTACTATCCACTCAAAAACTAGGAACAAGATAATAAGAATAAACTATAAAGACACAATTTTTCTATCTTGTCTTTGTTTCAATATCTCGCACTTTCTGTCTTAAGATGCTTACCAAATACAGCCCGAAGTGCATGAAGAGAAAAATAAAATAAAATAGAATCGATCGATAACAGATACATTACCAAGAGTAAATCCGGCATGATACGCTCTAGGAAAGGAGATGACAAACTCCCCTGGATTCTGCACAGCCTTGTAAACAGCCACACCATGTTGCAGCAATATATTTTGGGGGGGAACATTGTAGTTACAGGCTAAATAAATGACTAGCTTCAAACGTTTCCACCATTTTCTTCAAATACTACAGAACTCGGGCCATAAATCAAATTATAGATGATGCCCATGAGTTTAACAAGTTAAAAAAAAAAAATTAAAAAATCTCAAACTATTTCTTAACCAATAAAACTATCCGTTAACAGATGAGACAAACGGTTTATAAGTTCATATAAACTACGATGTAACATGTGATGATACTTCTACAAGGGGCGAGAGATAAATCCCCTGGAAACCATCTTTTCCACCAAGTCCTCGTGCAGTTTAAGCTGCCCTGCCTTCCTCAACAGCTCCAGAACCGTTTCATAAACAGATTGATTAGGCTTTAGTCCTTTTTCTTCAACCATCTCCTTCATAAACTTGTAGGCATTGTTCCAGTGCCCCTTTTCACAATACATTGAAATCAAAATTCG
>JASCZI010211602.1:8096-21032 GCA_036250425.1 Stylosanthes scabra | reverse complement strand
ATGTATTAGCCTGGCACTTCAGCTCCTTCATTCTAGCATACATCCTATGAGCACCATTAACATCATGTAACTGAGCTATGCATCCAAAAATTGAATTGAAACTCGACGCATTAGGAGCAACCCCTTTCTTAACCATTGAGTTCAGAACTTTCACAGCTTCTTCAAGATTCTCATCCCTGCAATGACTCTCAATTAGGAAATTATAAGTAATCGTATCAGCAGGACAATCCAGCCTCTTCATCTGATTGTAAACTTGCAAGACCTTTTCAGTCCTTCCAGCCTTCACATGAACTCGCATGAGATTATTGAAAGTAACTGCATTAGGCTCGCAGCCAGCATCAATCATCTCTGAGAAAACATCATGAGCACGAGAAATCTGACCGCACCGGCACAGCGAGTCAATCACAATGCTGTAAGTGTATGTATTAGGCTTGATTCCAGCCAGTTTCATATCCCTGAAAACCTCCTCGGCTTTCGCTATATTCCCAGCCCTACACCAACCATGAACTAAGCTAGTGTACACTATAACATCAGGCTCAAACCTATCCTTAAGACTATCAAAAAATGATTGAGCTTCGATTGCTCTTCTCTTCTTGCACAAGACACTAATCACAATTGAAAATGCAACAATATCAGGGGAGCAACCATAGTCCTCCATGCGATTAAAGGCGTGAATAGCCTCTGCAGCTAATCCAGCCCTCACGTATCGCCGGATGAGGACAGAGAACGTGTCAATGGTAACTTTGATTCCGCGACCTTTCATCATATTGATCAAATGCCATGCCAAATCGAAATGCCTCAGCTTTCCGGCTAGGTCGATCATCTCATTGTAGGGCTCAGGGGATGAAGGGAAGCCCTCGAGGGATGTGGCCCAGTTGAAGAACGCGAGAGACTGGAGCAAGGGGATGCCGTGGCGAACTCCGCCGCACTTCTCGATGACCTTGCGGGCGACGGCGGGGGAAACAGTTTCTGTGGCAGAGATTTTGGAAAAATCAATGTTGAGATCGGGTATGGTGAGATTGGGGGTGGGCGGGGTGGCATTGGGGTTAGGGTTTTTGCGGTAGTGATCTTTAATGAGAGAGTGAAATTTTTCTGCTATAAGGGTTTCTTGGGGTGACAGGTTAGTGGTTTGGGCAGTTTCTGTGGTTTCATTTGTGTCATGAGCTTTTGAAATCAAAGCTTCGGAAGAAGAATAGAGCTTGAAAGTGCAGAGTGAGAGTGGGGAGAGAGAGCTGTGTAAGCTTACCCTTTGTTTGATGAAGGCCATGAAGAAGGATCGCACGCACTGCCAATGAGCTTCAACAGAATATTGCAATTAATCAATACCATTACACGAACAAAAAGAAACAGCATGATATATTACAAGTAAGCAATACCAGCAAAATCAAAGTAATGCAAGCCACTTAAAAATTATAATAACAACCTATATTAGAAACTTAAATTAGATAAATGTAAGTAACCAAAACAAATAGGTAAAGGTAAAGCAATATAAAGAATTTTAGGAAAAGTAATAACTCTAGAGTTAACAACTCTTTTAGAGAACGAAGATTGTATAGATTATGGAAGCAGGTTCCACAATATCTCTGAGGACAAAGGTCTATGACATATAGTGGACAAAAATTGTGAAGATCCAATACCTTTTTTGACTAAGAATAAGAATAATACAAATTCATATTATAGTAATTCAAAATCAAACGAACAGTACGATGTATGGGTGTTCCCTTATCTAAACCCATATCAAGCAATGACCAGAACATAAATAACCAAATACTGAAACAAATGCAAGCATGTTAAAAGAAAATTCACACACATTAACACATATCCAGGCCTAAAATTCAATAACACAGCAGCAATAGTAAAGAAGACGAAGTAACAGCAGTGAATCATTCTCAAATCTCAATTTAATTATAAAAGAAAAAGAAGCACTGCAAGTTACCTTCAGGCGAGGACGGCGATGCAGCTGGGAGAGGCGGACGACGGCGACGAAGAGCCGAGGAATGCGAGGAGCACGACGAATGGTGAAGCGCCGGTGACGAACGTTAGATTATGGTTTGGTTTTGGAGGGAATGAGAGTGTGACTGTGAGACTGTGAGAAAGAGAGAGAGCTGCGTAGTGTTACAGTTTTTTTTTTTTTCCAAAAAAAATTAGGGTTGGGGTGAAAACCGGTCGGCCGATTTCCGTCCGGTTCAACGGTTCCTAAAACGGTTTTCATTTGAGCAGTGCTATACAGCAAATCAGATTAGATTTGGCAACGGTTCACAATTCAACCGATCAGTCGGATTTCGATTTTCAGAACCATAATGACAACATAGAACTGAGAAAGAGTGTCAGGTTGATTCTTTTAGTAGATACTAAATTGACATCTATTTAAAAATACATGAATAGTTTTAATGCGTTAATTACTTTGCATTTTTTATGTACTAATTATCTATTAAAATATATATTTAATTAATAATAATCTTATTTTTATATATGATATCTCCTAAAAATTGTAGGAATATCATTATTCGATAATAATTTACAACATATACTGCTTAACAAAGTACTGAGACTAATAAAAGTCAGTGTACATTCCATAATAAATCCTATTCTGCTTAAACCAATAGCAAAGATAAACTAATATACAACAAAAACAAATTGTAACCTCTAAATTACTATGCACATCACTAATGATTAATGAATGAGAACAGCTACAACTGCAAGGACTTGCTTTTTGGTGAAGGAGCAAGTTCATCGTTTTTTATCCTTTGCTTTTCTCTCAATTTTTAATGTACTTGTTTTCTGGTTTCTACTCAATGTTGGAGAGCATCTTTTTCTATGAACCTTAGTTTTTCCCTTCTTCATCTTTTCTACCTTGAGCTTCAAGCAACCTATTTTATTTTTTTCTTCTTCATGCCAAAGAATGTTCTGTGTTAATGTTTAAAAAGAAAAGATTACTTAAACAACAATAAATAAACTTAAGTATTCATAACCTTCAAAACTATATAGTCATTCTCATTAATTTAATTTAATTTGTAAATTCATACCTGGGAATCTTGGATGCAATCATTTCTTGGGAATAACATGTCTACTTCAAAATTCACCTTCCCTTTAAGATTTAACTTTATACTTTCTTCTTGTTCAAAACTCTTGGCAGCATCCTTCAATTCCAGAAAATCATCCCTTTTATAAACAGTATATTTCCTCCCACATGAACACCTCTGCAATGCAATGTCTAAAAATAACAAAATAAAAAGTATGGTTCAAACTTTCATGGTAAGAACTCTCAAAACAAAGATATAGTACTCTTACCATGGTAAAGACAAATGGGAAGAGAATTGCAGTGCTTGCACATCAAGTAAGCTACATAACAATCTCTATGGCAGTCGCGACAAATCAAGGAACCTACGGTATTTGAAGAAATCGAACATTCTCTTGAACCATTAAGTCGCGAAAGTGCCTTGTCATAAAATTGCATAAGGTGCACAAAAGACAGAACAGTAGCAAGATATGATTGTAAATCATCACTTTTGCTCATTGAACCTCTTACTTTTGAGGACTTATAAAATTCCATTGCCTCTCTACAAAGAAGTTCCTCAAATGGAATTATAGGAAGCATTTTGAGATATGCGTAGCGCCTGCTAGCTATAGCCCCCATCGGAAACCAGTCTCCAATAGCAAAGTTCACTGCTTCTCCACAGTTAAAACCTGCATAAACCAAAGAGCAAAATTACTCTACCTTTAAGAATAAAGACAACTTTTCTATCTTGTCTTATTTTTTCAATATCTCTTACTTTCTGTCTTAAGATGCTTGCCAAATAAAAAGATAGAATCGATCGATGATAATAGATACATTACCAAGACTAAATCCGGCATGATATGCTCTAGGAAAGGAGATGACAAACTCCCCTGGCTTCTGCACAGCCTTGTAAACAGCCACACCATGTTGCAGCAATATATTTGGAGGGAACATTGTAGTTTTATGAGCAAGAAGCCGGAAAGCCCTGTCTTCGCCATGTTTCGACAAGATTTTGTGGTTATACACATGATGCAATACAACATTTTCAAACTGAGAGGCTGCAGAAGCAGGCACTCCATACCAGATTTTGTTAGCACCTGAATGGTGATAATTTATGCTGCAAAATCAAATGAATTAGAAATAAACATAAAAGAAAATTAATTTAGAAATGGCAAAAATGGTGATGAAGATAATGGATTATGAAAATACCTATACAAGTGATGATCTTCTACATGCCATGCAAACATGCTGAACAGCATCCCAATGTAAAGCATAGGATCAGTTATTCCCTAAGAGCAAATTCACATGGAAATTAGTAGAAAAGAGAGGTTCTAACTTCAACTAAAAAAGTAAAAAATCTTTGGTTTCAGAAACTTTTTCTTACTGGAATTTCTTTGCCAACTAATCTCAGTGTAGATTGCGGCAGTCTCGAAAAATTCTGATATCAAAACAATAATTTAGAAAATAAATCCTTGACAAAACGACTGTAACATAGATTCAACAAAAAAATTACAAATCCAACCTTCAAATTCCATTTGCTTCTTCCAAGCTTGTCATTAGGATGGCATGAAAAGGCACTGCCCTCAATATTGACTCCATACTCAACAGTTGCCTTCTCTCCATTCACCATCTCATGCCAGAATCTTTTTTCCACATCAGAAGAGGAAACACAGCCTGAACTGATAAAAGCTTGATTTGCTAGAACCTCGAATTCGTGATATGTGTATTTTCTGACAAGTATAAATAAAGAAGTGCATAAGAAAAGAAAAATGCCATGAATCTATTTGCAACTTTTAGGATTCATACAAGTTTTAAAGCATGATTGTGATGTTTTCTTACCTTCCACTCATTGAAAAGTTCATTATATCTTTATCATTCCATTTAGAAAGCCGAAGAGGCTGCACATTTGTTTCGAATTTAAAGTCTTTTTTCTCCTTCGTTAAGACAACATCAGCAGGAACAGATGCAATTACAGGAGAAACAATTTTGCATATTCCTATGTAACAAGAAAATAATAAGGAATTAGAAGAAAGAATGCAGAAACTACAATAATGTGTCATGATGATTCATATACCAAATTTAGAAGCCTCAGCAGCAATTTGCTGCAGATATATCAAAGGATTCTTGAATTCCTTCTTTGATGGATAATACACTGGACATTCTGGAATTTCACTGGTCCATTCAAAATCATCCGAAATAAATTTATTCTCTTTACACTGTTGTTTGTGTCTGTGAATCTTTGTTTTTGCTCTTTCAAATCTACAAAAACCCATAACAATGTATTTGTCGCGCTTCAGTTTTAACAAATCTACAGTGTTGTTAATTTTTTTTTCTTATTGATTGTTACTTCAGTCTTATTCTCCTTGGCTTATCAATAAAGAACAAGAGAAAGGGATATGCAGTGAAAATAGATTAGTATCGCAATATTAACTGCCTTCTCTTGGCATAAAACTGCCAAGAAATACTTGTCAACTTCATGTTAGTTAGTTTACTCAGTTAAGAAGACAAAGATAATTGAAAATTAAAAAAAATAATAAAAAAACTATTCAAAAGGAGAAAAAAAATTAAGAAATTGTATTAATTATTTTTTTTTGATAGAGAGTATATAAGAAATAGAATTAATCTGTGTGTCATTGTGCAAATCCGAAAACACCATTTAGTGACACAGTGCGCTAATGTTTATATTTTTCCGTGTTGATAAATGGTGTGTATGGTACATCAAGTATTACCGTAAAAAATAATCAATTTAATATTTATCAATACGATTCCGCTATCCGCACACATTTTTTGTAGATACCAAATTGACACCCGTATAAAATACGGTCATTAATGCATTAACTTCTTTTCACTTTTTGTCGTTTACCTATAATAACCGTATTTTGATACGGCCTAAAACTGATGTTTAAAAATAAAAAAAGTGTGTGGATAGCATTATTGTTATCCATACATTAGTTAAATGGTTAATGATAATTTTTTATTAATTATTTCTAATTATTTGTTTAATATTCATAAGTATAATTTAGAAATTAATTGGTTTTTCTATTAATTTAAACTCTTATTTTTCTACACATAAAAAAACCTAATTCTCTAATTATAATTATTGGGAAGCAATATTCTACTACCATAATTATTTAAAAATTAAATAAACATATATACAGATATACTTATACAAGAGATTATTATAAGTTTGTACTCATTCTTAATTCTTTGACTTCTCTTTCTGTTGAATTTGTACTCGATACTCACAAATTAAAACCAGTTAATAGTAACTTTGTATTTATATATTTTTCATATGAGTTCCTCTGTATCTATTGATTCTATTCATAAAAAATTCTCTATAATTCATGTTTTTATATATTACAATATTTATGTTAATAAATATCTATATTTTATTTTATTTTGTTTATACAAATAAAATAAAAAATAATTAAAAGGAAAATTTTGATTTAAAAAAAGAAACGCCAAAGACTATCTATCACAAATGAATCATTTAACCACTATTTCTGATAAAAGAATAAAAGAAGACAAATAGCACCCAATAACCCTCACAAATGAATCATTAATAAAAGAATAAAAGAAGACATATAGCACGAAGGATAATAGAATTAAATTGTAAAACTTATTTAAATATAAATAGGTTTACTATATTAAAGATCAAATTCAAAATAACTAAAGTAAATATTATCTGTCTTTCATTAAAAGTTACTAGAATTTTTGTGGTTACTAAAAAAAAAGAGCTTGAACATGATGAAACATATCTCTGAGGGAGTGTGTGATAGTTGCTAAAGAGTTCTACAGCTGAAGCCACTTTGCATGCATCATGGAATTCCTAGCAGGATGCTTGGGCATGGCATCAGCTGCTAAATTTGTTGTTCTCTGAATCAACTTCAACTCTGCTAGCCAGCCCCATTGCAAGGTTTCATATATCTTATAAATGAGGTCTCAACTTTTCATAACAGGAGTATGAATTCCGGCAATAATAAACACAACCTCCTACAATTTTTTTCCCCTTTCAATACAGATACATTTATATTGCACCTGATTACTATAAAGTTCCAAGTAGTTAACTTTCCATAACAATCACCAGCATCCAGAACTAAGTACATCTCAGCTAAAACAGAAATACAAGAGACTATAACAAAAATAAGCTATACATTCATATGAAGGTAGAAGAAACAGATCGGTAACCTGTAGATTCGAATTGTAACTATATAATTATAATTATTTTCAAGTGTCATATTAATTAAAATCATCATTTTATAATTAATGATATTAATTTTTCTAACATTAAGGCCCAGTTTAGTAATATAAGTTTATATATTAATAAATATCTACATCTCTAACATCGATAGTTCTGATGGGTTTATTCAAAATTCTAAATAACCATGGAAAAGAGCTATTGAATTATGGTTATGGGTCTTCTATCTATTCAATATTTCTTTCCTTCTAACAATTCTTAATATCTTTGCTGAAGGCAGTATCAATAGAAGCAAGAAAAAATTTATATGCATCATAATATACCCATTCTTCCAGAATACAAACAAACGTGAGACAGATCAATAAACTCGTAAAAGTAAACTAAGCATGTATATTTCTAGCTCTAAACAATGAAACAGTTGAGGCAACAAACCTCTTGAACCAAGCATTTGAAGGAAATCATATCATTTAATCTGTATAAAGAACAACCGTACAGCTTCATTCCCCCCAAAATTTTCGTGCTCAATAATAATCCCAAAGCTGTTGAAGGCTAAGGCTTACCAATTCATGCTAAAGGCTACAATCACTGACTTCAACAAATAGGAATCTGTACCCGGCACACACACAATGGTGAAGGATTTCGCCATCTGAAAAGAACACCCTATTTGTGCACAACCAACCAAAACTATGAACTGCCATAATGTTGTATCCTAACAGCCATATTAGCAACCTGAGCCTGCAACTGAGCAGCTCTAACTTTCGCGGCCGTCGCCCTGTGAAAGAACTGCTCTCTCGACAGCGCCCTCACGCTCCTCAAGTACTGATCGAACGGCACGGAACCAACCTGAACAGCCTTATCCAACGCATAAAGTGTGTCCTCAATGGCCAAATCCGAAGCAGTGCAATCTAGCATCTGTTTGGATAACACATCAACACAATCGAAAGCATCCTCGGCATTCTCCAAACTACCCAACCTCTTCCCTTGGTTATCCCTCAACCACCCTTCAAGAACATCAGTGTTCATCAAAACCATCTGCAACTGCTGCTCCAAACCCTCCATCTCCTCCTGCATCTCCCTCAAACCCTTATTGAGAACCTCCTCTCTCTGCTTCAACACACCCTGCAAGTTAAACAAACCCTCCATCTCAGCCTCCCTGGTCTTCCTCAAAGCAGTAACATCACCATGAACCATCTCCACAATCTTATTAACCGCATTCCTCTTAAAAACCTCAGTAGGATCCTCAGTATGAGGCAAACTCTGAACCCTAGAAGAACCACCACTAAAGCTTCCATATGGTGATGGAGGGTAATTGTTCCTCGTGGGAGGAGCAGGAGCAGGGTGCTGGTGATGCTGGTGATGCTGAACATAACCAGATTGGGAATTCCCGGAATTACTCGATAAAGATCCGAAATTTGAATTTGAATTGGGATTTAGGTTTTGAGGTGGCGGAGGCTGAGGGTTCCTGCGCTGGGAATAAAGAGGAGGATCGCGGCCAAAGAAAACACCCAAATCGCGAACGAGATCGACGAGATTGGAGCTAGGGTAAACCCAATTCTGCAAATAAGGGATAGAGACGAGTCCAGAAGGGTTAACGTGAGGGTGAGGGCGCTTGATGATCATGTCACGCGTGGGGTTCACGTAGACGCAGGGCGCGTGCCGAGGGTACGATTCCATCAGCCAGATGAGGACGGGGATGTTGTAGGTGACGCCCTGAAACGACATCGGGATTGTGCCGTCGGCTTGGAGGAGATTCACGGACCGGCCGTCGTTGTGCGTGAAGGTCGCCGTTTTGGGCTCAAGGGAGGGGTACGTGGTGGTGACGGCGACGAGGTGCTGCCGGATCAGCCACTTTGTGTCTTCGGAGTAAGGGAGGGCGGCGGGGCCACCCTGCGAGAGGACCGAGCTTAGGAACTGCTGGATTAGTTGTGGGTTCGGCGATTGCACCGCCGGTGGGACCATGGTGGTGGCTGCGGCGGTGAGTGGTGGAAGTAGGGTTTGCGGATTTTGTGTGTGTGAGGGGAATTGATGGGAGAGTGAGGAGAACGAGTATTGGGGAATTGAGAATGAAAGGGGAATTTGTTAGAGAGGAAGGTTCTGTTTTCTGTTTGCTTAGCGTTTTGGTTTTGGTTTTACGCGTGATGGTAGTGTGTGAATTGTGAAATTCATCACCGATTCAGCTTCAGCTGCTAATCAATTCTATACAATTTCCTCAATTTCAACAGCTTATGTAAAAAATAAAAATTTGATTTTCAGGGATAAGTCAATGTTGCAACTTTTATTAGGGTTAAATTGAAATTCAATATGTCACACAAAAAAATTTGAAATTTAATATATTCTCCAAAATAAAAGATATCATAAAGCAAAGAAAGTATTAGCAGATAGATATTTTTTTAAAAAAATTAATATTCTTAATTTTTTGCCAATTTAGATAGTCAGTTATTATTATTTTAGATAATCAACCCAATATTCATTAATAATATTGATCAAAATAATATTGACTACCTACTAAAATATCATACTAATATTTTATAATAATATATAATCTAAATAATAGTCAATGAGTTGTAGCCCATTTGCTTATATGACAGTACATCTCTCCATTATAATTAGTTTTTCACCAAAATAAAACAATTTGTTTTATATTAAAATTGATCTCATATTTATCTATTATCTCTAATAACATTATTTATTTAATCTTCCCATAAAAAAATATTTATTTTGGTATTGTCAAAAATTTATTTATTTATTCTTTTATTTTTAGATTCAACATTTTTTTTTGTTTGGTCAGCAGATTCAATATTTATTTATTCTTGTAAGAAATAATTTTTTATTGTTTTTGGACATAATACCATTATTCTCTTTTTTTTTTGGTAAGTATAATACCATTATTCTTTGACAAAACATATATATATGGACACGATTCAGGCCCACGTCATACAGGCCCAACTCGAACGCATGCATCTGCTTCAATGATGCTAGAAGCCTTTAGCCCTGTGGTTTTGTCTTTTGACCCCCAAAAATAAAAGGGTTTGTGCTGCTGCGCTGTGTTTGTGAGGCTCAGCCGTTCACGAAGCCGCGCTCCGCACCCCAGACCGCAGCCGCCGACGAACCTGGGCATCTGTTTTGATGACTTGATGTGCGTGCTCTTCCATTCTTCCGCCTTGGTGAGCTATGAGCATTGAGCATTGAGCATTGAGCATTGAGCAAAGTTAAGAGAGAAACCAGTACCAAAAATGCTGAGAAAACTTCTACACCATCGCCGTTACATATCCAATCATGCTTACTTCTCATCGCCAAAACCTTCTACGCTTTCTTCTCCCTTCTCCTTCTTCTCCGCTGCATCCTCTTCCTCTTCTTCATCATCTTCTCCTCACACGCATTTCGTCGAACACGTGGACGACCCAACAAACACCTCTTCTTCTGATTCTCATTCTGCCCCCACTTCAATCTCCATCGACCGCTCTTCCCTTTACAATCCACCTGGTATTCTCTTCAAACTTCATTCCTTTCTTTCTCTGCTCCTTCTTTCTCTAACACTCATTGTTGTTACTTGTCTCAGACCATTCCCACGAGCCCAATTCGGATCCTGACCTCGTCAAGCACCTCAAAGGAATCATCAAGGTTCACCTTTTTTTTCTTGCTTTCCTAGTTTTACTTGGATTCTAGTATGTAAAAAGCTCTAGACTTTATATCATATCATTGAACTTGTTCATCTATAACTAAAATTTAATTGCTGTCTTCTCACTTTTAAGCCCTTGCAGTAGTAGTATTGAAAAAAGTGCAGCTTTTGATAAGTGCTTGCTTTTTGGTGCTTATTATTGTTGAAATTCCCAGTTTCGTGGAGGCCCAATCTCCATAGGTGAGTACATGTCAGAAGTTCTGACGAATCCTAAAGCTGGCTACTATATCAACCGTGATGTTTTTGGAGCAGAAGGTGATTTTATAACCTCTCCTGAAGTAAGCCAGATGTTTGGTGAGGTGAGTTAAATTTTTCTTTTATGAGCCATAAACTTAAGTTTTATTGTGTTTTCCATCTTTCATGGAGCTTGTCAATGGAAGATGGATTCTAATGTTCTGTTCAAGGGTGCAAATTTGGGTTCAGAAGCTGAGTTTACCATTTTACAACTAAATTTTAATGAGCTTATGAGTTGAGTTTTATAATTATCTAACCTCCAGAGTTAAGGTGAAGTCTTGAATTTGATTACTTTGGTCTTGTTTATGTAAAATCAGATGGTTGGTGTCTGGGTCATGTGTCTATGGGAGCAAATGGGGCAACCCGAAAGAGTAAATCTGATTGAGCTTGGTCCAGGTCGAGGAACTCTTATGGCTGATCTTCTTCGGGTATGAAACCGCACAATATTGATAGCTTTACATTGGAACCTCTATTCAAGTTTCTAGATCTTTTGGTTATACTGTTATATGTGCATTTTAAGACAAGATATCATTGTGATTAGCAAAGTTTTATCTTCCTATAGGGTGCTTCAAAATTTAAGAATTTCACAAAGTCATTGAATGTACATCTGGTGGAATGTAGTCCAGCACTACAGAAGCTTCAGCACCAAAAGTTGAAATGTATTGATGACGAGAATGAAGCACAAGATACTGTTAAAAGAACCATAAGCTCATTGGCTGGTACTCCTGTTTCATGGCATACAATGCTGGAAGAGGTTCCTTCAGGATGTATGTATTTATGTCAATAACGGATACTGTAGTATTATAATATATTCAGAGAACGTCATGATCATGTTCTTCCATTGATTGGCAGTGCCAACAATTATCATTGCACACGAGTTTTTTGACGCCCTACCTATCCATCAATTTCAGGTAATATAGTATGCTAGTGTTGCTTAGATGAATTCAAACCAGGGACTTCTTCCATTTATCTTCCATTGTGTCTTGGCTATTTGTCCTTTTGGCATTCTTTCAACCTTTGTTCTTTACAGTTTATCAGCATCATATTTCTATAGAATGTGATTTTCTTTTCTGTTAACAGAGAGCATCTCGTGGCTGGTGTGAGAAAATGGTCGATGTAGCTGAAGATTCATCGTGAGTGTTTCATTTTATTCTAATTTTGTCCATGCTTGGTTTAGCTTATTAATACTTTTTCAAATACATGGGACAGGTTTCGTTTTGTTCTATCTCCACAGCCTACACCTGCTACTCTGTATCTGTTGAAGCGGTGCAAGTGGGCAAAACCTGAGGAGATCTCAAAACTTAATCAAATTGAAGTTTGCCCCAAAGCTATGGAGTTAACTGAGACCATTGTCAATAGGATAAGTTCCGATGGTGGGGGCGCTTTGATCATTGATTATGGCTTGGACGGAGTCATCTCAGACAGTCTCCAGGTTAACCTCTCTACCTACTTAGAAGCATTCTTTCATCATGTGTTTGGCGAAAACATTGTTCAATGTTTCATGAATTTATGCAGGCAATTCGGAAACACCAGTTTGTTGACATACTAGATAATCCCGGATCTGCTGATCTCAGTGCTTACGTGGATTTTGCATCCCTTAAACATACCGCAGAGGAAGCTTTAGGTATTTTTGAAGATTGCATGCACACATTTGCTAAAATACTAAATATCAGTTTCTAACTAATTTAATGATATATGAATACAGGAGAAGTGTCTGTACACGGGCCAATTACTCAATCTCAGTTTCTTGGGAACCTTGGAATAAATTTCCGTGTTGAAGCACTGCTTCAGAACTGCACAGAGGAGCAGGCTGAATCTTTGAGGACT
>JASCZI010211601.1:62871-89280 GCA_036250425.1 Stylosanthes scabra | reverse complement strand
TGCTAACATCAGCATTCAGGAGTAACCTAGCTAGCTATCTTCATAAATTGTTAACTAATGCATGCGGATATTAAATATAAAATTTTACTATAATTATACATTACTAAAGTCAACTACTAATTTACCCCCAAAATGTACAAAGTCAACTATATATAAACTTAAAGCGATTATTTAATTGATGATCAAACATGAAAATTATAGCAGAATTCCTTTCAAAATATAAACATAGATTACATATTTAATAAATAATTAATTAAACTTAACCAAATATCATATCCACGTTGACTAATAAAAATGTTCAAAAAATATCTTTTGACTAATAAATTAGTTTATCTTTTAATAACGTACATTGAATTTGTGATATTTTATTATTTTATGATTATTATCAACAAATTAAACGACAAGAAATATATTCGTTAACGTATATATAGTGGATGTGCAAAAATAATTAAGAGGATGAAAAGAGAAATTTGAAAAGAAAAAGAAATTGCATTGTCTGATTGTGTTATTATACTATTTTCAAAAACTTATTCTGATAAGAAGAATTATATAATTGATCATACCGCTAACATGCTTATTTACACAAGAATTTTTTGGGATTTGTGTGAATTTTTTTTATAGACCTTCTTTCTTTATTTTTTTAATTAATATTATGTCATGATATTATTTTTACTAATTAAAATTTAAGATAATAGAAATTATAGAAATAAGTAAATAGCCATCTTTCTAACAAATAGAATAGAATTGTCATTCATCTATAGGAGAGAATTTGATTGCAATATAATTAAAATTAGTTGGTTTATTTTACATTTGATTAGTCTAGTGGCCTGGTGTCTACTCTTCTGTTCTTGCTTAAAATATTAATCAAACCAAAATAATAAGGACAAACATCGAGTTATTATATATTACTAATAATAAAACAATTTCAAATCACAACTTTGTTTAGTTTAGGTCTAAATAAGAAGTGGAGTACGTAGTGATTGATTAATAACAAACTGTTCCCCGCGTAACGTATTCACTAAAATTAGTGTTGAGAAATGTCAACATATATATGTATATATATATTAATGAACATATGTTGGCTAAAGTTTTAGAAACCGTTTTTTCAACATATGGCAATGGTTTTTGGCATTGTTTAAGATCATATTTATTGAAGTAAAAAAAAATCATATTTATTGTCATGGTTGTCAAACTTTCGAGTTAATTTAAAAATCTCGAGTATACGAATCTATATAGCAGAAATAAATTGGCTAGCTTCAAACTCAAATTTTAATAGATTCGGGTAGACTCGTTAAATTCGGATAAACTCAATCAAACTCTCAAGTTTACTCCTAAGTTAGCAAGTTTATTTTCTCTTTATTTGAAGCCAAATTAACTGGTGTTATTTTTACTTTTGACAAGAAAGAGAGTTTTGTGCTATGATTTTTAAGATTTAAAATCACATCCTCAATTTCATATGCACATTTCTACTCTCTCTTTTGCTTATTTCATCTACTATATGTTACGCGTTGTCATTAGTCTACTATTATCGTTTAAGATTGTATTTCAAGAACGGTTAGTGCTTTTATTTTGTTAGTTTATTGTGCGTTTATAGTGAAATTCTTAATTTTTTTATATTTAGATTTGAGTAAAATTTTTATATAATTTTACTTTACCTATATATATACTTTTTAAGAGAATTGCATAATACATAAATTCGTAAGAGTCTAAAAGTCGAATTTAGATAAGCTTTACAAGTTTATTTAAACTCGTGACTATGATAATCTTATTGTTGTATTAATATTGATGAAAAAAATTAATTTCCTAATATACTAAAAATATGTAATGAGTTATAGGATTTTAGAAAAATTATCATACAGTAATTAATTTACAATATATATAGGAGTTAGTTCTTATTGTGGTATGAGAAATCAAAATTTTATAAAACTCTTTCTTAAGGTAACCCTTGGAGAACTATTTTCCATGTATCATACTTTCATAACAAAATCTCACATCTATCTCATGTAAACGTATAATAATTAATAATTATAAGATTGTTATTGATGTAGTACTGGTCCTCAAGCTTTCTATTTGTTCTTAGCCAGAGATTTAGAATTACTTTTTGCAGTAATAGAATGTGAATTTATAAGATCGAAATATGAGAATGTTACAGATTTTCTTAATCCATACCTTGATAAGTACCAATAAGGGATGGTGGTATCTGCAAAGAACTTTGAAGTTTAAATCATTAGTTATTTAAGAATTATTAGGATTAGAATTAGAATGAAATATTTTTACGAGACATCTTCTATTTATATAGTGTTAAATGTGGTTAAGTTTTTTTTTTTCTTTTATGGATATAGATGTGGTTAAGATCTTAATAATAGAATTATTTTTTATTTTAGTGAGATACTATCTCTATTATTGATGATGAATGTTGCCTACTGAACTAACACTATTCTTGCATAAATTTGTGAGGTGGATCAAGACAAAATGATTTTGCAATATACAACATTTTGGAAGCACTCCACGCCTCCCCTTAGGATTGGACAGAACCGGTTTTAAATAGAAGAGTTATGAGATCTTTAATTGGAAGAAAGAAAGGTTATGGGATGTACGATCTAGCTATGATCTATGTTCTAGAAAATTAGATTTGATTATGATAGAGTCAAGAGTGGATAAAGTAAAAATGCCAGGCGGCAAGTACGGGTTAGTACTTAGTACCATCTTTCCACGTTGTTCCTGCATTCCATTGGTTTTTACTTTCTAGCTAGATATATATGGTATAGGTAGATTTAACCTTAGTTATTAGTTAGTTTTACGAATTTACAATAGTGAAATGATGTCTCATTGTCTCGTGGATTAAAAGTCAGAGAAATCATGATTGTATATGCGATGAGAGGTAGAAGTTTCACCGTGTTTGAATAATTTAATGATTTTACTAATTAACTTTAATTATAAAATTATTATAAATATATGTATGATTATAATTATCTACCTATGATCCATGGATACTTCGTTGAATTAGTATGTCTACCTCTTAGATACTTTTACAACATGACATTCACAAACACTCGTCCGAACGCATATTCTAAGCGTCAATCTGTATCCTTAAAAAATTTTAAAAAAATACATATTCGAATACATTTAACTCTCCAAAATATCATCGCACGTCCGCGTATCGAACTTTAGTCTTAACTTATATACTTACAATGAATTTAAAAGTAGTTTATATTATTATTTTTTAGAACTAAAAGTTATTTTAAATACTTTATATAATTAAAACACACATTAAAAATATTTAAAAATAATAATTTAAATTTTAATATAAATAAAATACCAAGATATTATTATAATTTTATTAAAATACATTATATTTTATATCAATGTCGTATCCCTGTGTCATATAAAAAATTGAGATTACTGTGTCTGCATATTGCGTGTCATGTTGTGTTTTGTGTCATGTAGTTTTGTCATACAAAACTCATTTTTCATGGATAAAAAACTCATTTCTTTTTTTCATGGGTAGTTTTGTCGGCGCTCGAATCTTTTGTGTAATTTTGATAATTTTTTCCTATATTGTAGCAAAATTACTGTGAAATGTTTATTATATTTTTGTAAATGCAGAAAGTCAAATACATTTACAAAAATATAATAGGAATAATAAGTTTGGTTATTCTATTACAATAAATTTATTTGATTATTCTGATGACTAAATATTTAGTTGGAAAAATGTGTGAACCAATATGTATAATATATAATGGTTGTTCAGTGTAAAAAATCATTTTTATGTTTTTCTTATAAAATTTAGAAAGTGATCCCTAGCAGGAATTTGTATTTTTTTTTGTTTTTGTTTTTTGTTTTCAAGTAAAATCTCTAATTGTAACAGTGATGAGATACATATTCCAGTTATAAAATAAATAAAAAAAACCTCTAACTGTGAGGGTAAGGCACAGCATATCCAGCTGTTCTATATGAAGCAAGAAGAATTGATCTCATTCCGAGGATACGCTTCACTCAGGTTTTGTTCATTTGAGAGGAAGTGGAGAAAAAATTAATCAAAGAGTGGGGAAAAAAAAGTTGATTAACTTTTCTTATTTAGTAAAAAAAAAAAAAGAAATGGAGAGGGAAAATAAAAGAAAAATGGTAGAATTCAACAAAAAAAATTTCTCTCCTATTTTGAAGAAAAAATTAAAAGAAAATTAATTTTTTTCCAATCAAACAACTAAAAACAAGTTATATTTTCACTTCATTTCACTTCTCTTCTTTACCTCCTCACTAACTTATTTTTTTCTCTGTTTCTTTTCTCTCAAACATAGCATCAGTTTGGCTAATTCATCCATCCATTTTATCCTTTCTAATTTGTATAATCTATAATATATAACAGTACGTATACGTAAAAAAAGACAAAATCCTCATTTCATCCTTTCTAATTTGTATTCTCTCGTATCTCTCTCATCAATAATAATAATAATAATAATAATAATAATAATAATAATAATTGTTATTCACATTTAATTTCGTTCTCATATAGGGAAAAAAAAAACAAAAATTTAGATTAAGTTCCACCATGATGAATATCATATTATCAAGTGGAGAAGCAAGTGTCCCCATTGGTAATCAATGGTTGCTTTAGACCGTTGGATTCATCACCATCATTCTCGGCGGATGTCAACAACCGGGCCCTCTGGGCTTGGTTCTTCCAATCGGTGGTCAAAATAACATACAACATTAGGCCCGCACAACAAACCTGGGCCGATAGTAAGCCCAACCAAAGCCCACAAAACCCTACATCAAACCAAAACCCAAGTCCAATCGCCACTGGCATCCCAACCAAATAAAACGCGCCAAGGTTCACATTTGCCGCCACGTTGGGCCGGGCCGTCCCCCTAACCACCCCACAACCCACCGTTTGCGGACAATTTCCGAGTTCACAAAGCCCGAGAATTGGCAGTGCAGCCGCCGTCAAACTCAAAATTTTCTCATCATCTATGAACATCCTCCCCCACCAATGTCGCATCACGGTGGCGAAAATGAACGCCGCAAACCCCAGAATCTCGGCGTAGAAAACCGAAATCGCAGCCGAGAGCCAAGCCTGTGCGGGCCGGTTCGCCCCAAGCTCGTTCCCAACACGTGTGGAGACCGCAAAGCCCAATGAGGACGGAAACACATAGATCAATGACGTTGTCTGAATAAGCACTCCCATGGATGCCACGGTGGCAGTAGGGTCCACAAGGAACCCACAAAGCACAATCATGATCTCATACCACCACCACTCGAGACAAACTGACACACAGCTCGGCGCAGCAAGCCGAAGCAGCGGCTCAAAGCCGGAGAAAGAGTCCCGGCTCGGCTTCGTCCACGTGCCGGCGTGGACCCCACTTATCCAGACATAAAGAACGAGAAACAAAAGGATGGAGAAATTGGAGGCGGCAGATGCGGCAGCGACGCCGGCGAGGCCAAAATTGAGGCGTTTCACTAGAAAAAAATTGAAAGGTAAGTGAGCGAGCATTCCAGCGAGAGATGCTAACGTGACAGGGTGGGTGACGCCCTGGGCGCGAAGGTAGACTCTGATTGGGTGAAGGAAGGAGTTGGTTACGAGGTCTGGGAGGAGAAAGAGCAAATAGGTTTGCGCCATTTTGGTGATTTTAGGGTTCTGGTGTAGGAAGAGGAAGATGGTGTGGATGTTGAGCCAGAGAATTGAGATTGGAATGGTAGATGCTAAGAGGAAGATGATGCAGCGGTGGAGGGTTAGAGAGAGGAGGTTGGTGTTTTTGGCGCCAAAGGCTTGGGAGCATAGTGGCTCCATGCCGAGGGAGAGGCCGGAGAGGACGGAGTAGCCGGTGATGTTGGCGAAGGCTATGGCGAGGGAGCCGGCGGCGAGTTCGAGTTCTCCGAGGTGGCCGAGGAAGAGCATGGAGACTATGGAGCGGAGGTAGAAAATGAGGGAGGTTAGTGCTATGGGGAGAGCTAGCTCCATTAGAGACCTAGATTCTTTCATGACCTCCGAGATTCTGCCACGTGTCCCGGCCTCTGGCTCTTGCTTCTCCGGGTCAGGAAGCAGATCATGGGATTTGGAGCTTGCCTCTGTTTTTGTTTCCATTACTTATTACTAGAGTGAATGAAGATGTGAGAATAAGAAAGATGGATGTATGTGTGTGTATAAATAGAGAGCATCCACACACATACAGGGATTTTAATAAGTTTCTTTAATTTGCTTGAGTTAGACGATGAAATTATTATTATTATATGCTTATGAGAATGTGAAAATGAAAAAAGAGATAACAAGTATGCTGCTTGCGTGGTGAAATTAAACTGGAAGGGGCACGGGCAACAGGGAATAAAGTTAAAATATATAATTAAGAAAGTTTGAAGGAAATAAAGGTTATTGTTTTTGAAAAAAATGTTGCATTGCTATTTGCTTAGTTGCATGTGTGTTTGTTTGTTTACCATAGTGAAGCTAAATAGGTAGGAATACGTCAGAATAATGTGAATGTGAGTGAGTGAGTGAAAGGAACAATTCCCAATAAAACGAAAATGTTGAGAGGTGGGTAGCATGCACTATTGCATGCACTATTTGGTCACCCATCAGCATGCTCCATTCTCACCCATTTCATTCAATCTTCTCAAGTTTTTTTTTAAAAAAATTGTTTATAAGGTGCAATTTTTTATTATTGATTTTATAAGTGGAAAAAAAAACGTGTAAGGAAATATATTGAATAGTAAAAAGTTACATTTAATAAAAATTTGAGAGAATGGATTCCCTGTATATGACACATAAACCTAAGATTGCATAAGCTTCTAAATTTTTGTCTCCTTTCCTTCAATATTTCTGCTTTACTTACTTGGTAAACTCAGGCTATTTTCAGTTTTCAAGTAACAAGGAGCAAAAAGAACTCAAATTCATTGGTTTCAAATAACAAGCACTAAGTAGAATTAGAGCGGTTTCAAGAATAGCAATAAAAATTGGAAATTTTATTATAGAAAGATAATTATATGGAAATAAGGGAAGATGATGTACCGCTACACCACCGCCTTAACTTTCACTATTTTCAAGCATCTCAAATTCTTATATATATTATAAAGAAAACAAGAATAAAAAATATCGAAACATATAAGAGAAAGATATATGCATCCAAGAACATATAAAACAGTTGAATCAGATTTTTTAATAAAGAATTCTTGCTAGTTTTCAAATTATAAATAAGAATAACTTTTTAGAAAGGAAAGTTATTTCATATAAACTAAGTTGATATAGATAATAAAAAAATTTATAATATAAATTTTACTATTTATATTTCACAAAAACTAAAATAAAATATAACTGTGCACTTACATATATTTTTTATACATTTTTATTTTCTACATTTGTATGGAATAAGTCATTTTTAAAATACATAATGCTATCTTGTCAAATGGTTAGTGACGTGATCATGCAAGGATGACGAGGTGATTAACTTGGAGAGAGCTGAGATAATACCGTAGAATATGGTGGGAGGGTGAATTGAAATCATCAATGTGAGAAAAGATTTTAATGGTATTTAATAAAAATTTGTTAGAATTTCGGCAGTGGTAGAAAATCGAAATATCGGAAGATAAGGTGTGGAATCGAATGGAAATTTAATTTGATAAATCCATGAAAATATAATTAAAAAAAAATAACATTAGATAATGTTAGTGAAAAGATGGTTGTAAATTTATCAGTTGCATAATTTATCGTGTTAAATTACAATATGTTGTCGTTAATTAAAAGAAGAAAAAAATAATAATAACATAAGTCAGAGGAAAGGAAAGCTATCGTATATATATGAGAATAAAAAAATAAAAATAAAAATAGGGAAAATAAATTCTTGCAAGTCAAACTATAATTAATGTATTATGTTGTGTTTTAATTTAAAAGGGTGACCATCATGCATGCTTTCGGCAGAAGTAAAACCCATTAATATTAATATTTTTTTCTTAGCAGTACAACACACAAACGGTGGAATATATACATATTCTGATATTCCTCAATTTCTGTCAGCATCACCAAGCTTTTATTTGTTGCTTCCTTATTTAATTTATACATCAAATTTGGTTTGACTTTGGGGGATAGAAATTGTCACCATTTTTGGTTTCCATGCATGTATCTTCTACTAGCTACCTAGATATAGTGATGTCCAAGATATAATTGAAAGCTAACACTTTTGGGTTGTTGTACAATAATATTTTTTATTTATTTAGTATTCATATTTTTGGAATATATTTAATTTTGTAAAGGAAATATAGTGTAAACATATTATTTTAGTTTCTTCTTTTTTCTATAAAGAATTTTTTGAATATGAAAAGAGAAAATTTTTGTAGAAAAGTTAGAGAGAATTATCAAAGAATAATTTCTTTCACTAGATTCATCAATTTCCATTGATGGTGATATATAAGAAGGGGAAGATATTTGAATCTCATTATATATATATAAAAAAAAAGTGACAAAAGATGTAATGGTAGGAGAAAAGAAAGAGAGAGAGAACGACCGGGCAAAACTTGGTGCATAGGTAAAGCTTTTAGCTTTGAAAATTAGCTTAACTACACGAATTTTCTTTTAAAAGATAATTTTTAAAAAATAATAGAATATATATTTGATAAAATCTAATAAAAAATTTCTTTTAATAAGTAGAAACAATAATAATTATATTTAATAAAATGACTTATAAAATTAAAAAAATTATAATAGATATAAATATATTAATAAATATAACTATTTATTAATAAATAATAATGTTATATTAAATTTTGTAATTTTGATAAGTATAAATTTTTCTAAAAAACTTCTTAGATATTTTTAGGAGCACTCTTATTTTTTAAAAGCTCCAAACACAAGTATATCATCTTTTTAATAATTTACCAAACACAAATCAAATTGTTTGTGCTTAAGAGCTCAAGCATTTCAAAAACTTTTACTAAACCAAGCCATAATCATCACAGGAGATATTGTTAAGTCTTTATGTATTTTTATTTTTTTTTGGTAAAGTCTATATATATTCATAATGCACTATAGTATATGAATTTTTAATTTAACCAAGTTTTGTGTATGTTGTTATTAATTTTATTTTAAAAATGACCATAGATTATTTTTTATAATATCCAAATCAATCTATTTATTTATATAATTATATAGAAAAATGTTTATAGCACTACAATAATTCCGAAAGATGAAGGCGCACAATTCTTATAGTTGTTCATACAATGTGTTGCTAAGTTTGATTTTTGAATGCAGTGATTTGTGTCCAACCGCAGTAAAAAAGGTATATTTTTTAATTATTTTAAAAATTTAGTGGCGGTTAATTACAAACATCGCGAAATGTAAACCTTATAAAAATTTAGCGGTGTTTTTTTTGGTTAAATTTATATCTCTTTAATATTCATTATATTGTATTTCGTAAATGGACAAATTTTATATTTATGAAATGCAGAAAAAAAAGGTTCGATTAATTTGAGGAAGGATCAAATTAATTTTTAATATATTTGATTTCTTTAAAAATTGTAATATATGACATGTAATTTTGGTAGATATATACTTTTAAGAGCATGATGAATTACTAATTGAGTAGATTAAAATGGATTAAGCACAAATTAGTGCGTGGTGATTTAATTTATTTTATAAAGAATCTTTCTACTTTCCAATACACAATATCAAGGAATGAGATGCCAGTCAAATTAAAGCTAAAAATTAAAGGAAGAAAAAAGAAAATAATTAAAAATAATGTGGCACGCTCGTTATATAAATTAGGTATATAATTATTTATATATATGTTTTTATTTATCAGTTTAAATTTTTTAGATCGAATAATTGTTTTTTTACATGGTATTAGAATTTTTATAATACACACAATTTTAAATTTGATCCTTTTTATGTTATCTAAAAGAAGATGAAACAAAATAAATAAAAAAGAGTGCAAAAATAGCTATATTTGAAAAAAAATTTCCCTCTAAAATAAAAATGAGGAGTTGACAAAATAGTAAAATAATACTTTAATAAAACAAATTTAATTTGTTATTTTTCACCATTTATTAAAGTATTATTTAATTATATTGGTAATGTTGTTTCTTTAGAAGGGTTTTATTCAAAACTAAAATATGGACAAGTTCCATGTATGTCCTTTGTCATTTTTTCTCGTTTTTCAAACGTAGCAAACACTCCAATATTATTGTTTCTTTGGTTTTGTGTTAACTAATTAAAATCTCCCAAACTATAGTTTCATGTCACTATACATCACCACCACCACCCAACTTCTCCCCCTCCCCTTTCTCTATCTCTCTCTATCAAACCGACCAAAAAAGAAATGTCCACAGCCACACAAATAATCTCGTGTCCCCGTTATCGAAAATTATACTGAATTCATTTCTAACATTTCAATTGTACTAATATAATGTTTGGTATATTAAAAATTTATATACGTTAGTCATTGATATATTTTCGTTAGAATATTCATTTTGTAAAAGAAGTATCCGACACTATTATAGTACAATTTTTTCAAACATCAGAAATTATATTAATGCAATTAAAAAGTTAAATAATTTAATATACTTGCCAATCTCTCCTACCAAAACAAGCTAAGCGTTAACTCTTTATATGTACTATAGTGATACTAATTATTAATTATTTCAACTAAAGCTTTAATAATAAGTATTAAAATAAATTCGTGTATAACGATATATTTTTATCGGTAATGCTATTTGAACAAGTGGTTTTAGCCAACCAAGTGTAATCAAGTGATTTATTTTTATGTAAAATAGAATATTATTTCGGTGTCAAATAGTATAAAAAAGTGCATCTAAATAAAGTTCTATTTGACACCGAAATAGTCTTTTATTTAGCATAGAAATAAATCACTTAGTTATACTTGGTTGACCAAAATCACTTATTCACATAGAATAATTGTATTTTTATATATTCATTGTTTTTTATTTTAATTTTTTTGTTAAACTACATTATTTTTATACTGATATTTATATTTTTTATATTATAAATGGGATGTATGAAAATGTATATAATGATACATATATTATTATCCGTTTAAAATTAACAGTACTATGAAACTAATATTAAGAAACTTTTTAGAACTAATAATTAAATTATCATTCAAATAAAATAAAAATATCACCTATAAAATATATAAATTATTATTCATAATTTATTTATAATTATTATCAAATTCATTGGCTCATAAAACTTTTTTATTTGAAATATATTTCTGTGGAGGCCAAAACAATGGAGGTAAGATTATTAAAAACGTACAAAATATTTTTCCCCTTAGAGTAACAGGGGAGATTGCCCGGTAAAGGGGAACAAGAAAAGTTGGATATGTATCAGATATCGATGTCATCCAATCATGGATTTCAACTTATTAACATCACCGGGTGGCAATCTGAGTTGTGTAGTGTGTCTTCTTATTTCATACCATTTTATTTTATTTTATTTTTTTGCACAATTTTATATCATTTTCAATTTTCACTTTCTGACTCAAAATTTGCCAATTGTTTTCTCTTATGTTAATAATAATGTAGTAACTTTTTTTTCTTATATTATAGATTAATAGGATAAAACATTTTATACAATTATTTGATTATTTTTTTTTATAGACAATTACAAAATTAATAAAAAAAAATTATTTTTTATTAATATGATGCGTACTACAATTCATCAAAATTAAATTAAATTTATTTATTTTTTCTTTTTTTTGTCATTTTATAAGTACTCTACTGCCTGTAAAAAAATGTACTCTTTTGAAAACGGTGGTCACACGGGCTGCGTCTGCAATTAACGGAGGCTCCACAAAGCTTCTAAGTCTCATGACAAGTTGATGGTTGGAGGAAAACATGCATGCATATATAGTTGCAAACAGTGAAAATTGGCTTTGTCATTACACGGGTAAAATTAAAAGTTTATAAATGTAATTAAAATTCAATGAATATTAAATTGAATATAATAAAATAATATATTTATAAATAAAAATATTTTTTATATATCAATTAAATTAATTTTCTTTAGAACATCAAAAAAAATTATATTAATTTTTTAATTAATCTTTTTATCCAAACCAAATCCGTTATTAAGTGACTAATTTTCAATTGAACTCATCAATTCGATTCAATTTTCATAATTATTAGCCATACTTCTTTATATATATATATATATATAACAATTGTACCTTTATATTTTTTGTGTTATGCAGTTATAACAAACATTTTTCTTTATTTAATATAGTTTCACACAATTTTTTTTTTTTGAATTTTTCATAAATTTTACTATTCTTCTCCGACTATATGTCTTTGTCTTGTTATTTGAGATAGTGTGGCTAACTATTATTGTCGCTTACACAGCTCTTCGAATGTTCTCCACTCAGCGAACATTATTTTTCATTATTTCTATATGATTGCAAGAGTGAGAAATAATAGAGATAGAGAGAAAATAATGATAATAGAGAAATAATAATTTTCCCTTATACTTATCTAAATACGACTACAATAGTTATTAAAGTAGAAAATAGAGACCCTTATCATAAGCTTTTTATATATATATCATACCTTTCATCTTACATCAACGTGGTCATCGTTTTTATTATTTCATTAATTTTTTTTTTAAGGTAACTGCTTCAATAATCTATTACACATGGAATATATTAATTTAATTAGTGATGTTAATTAGTTAAGTATCAAAGTAGGTATTGAAATTGGTCGCTTGAATTAAAATAGTCACCAAGATCTCCATTGTACTAATGTGAAAAGATAGATTTTAGTAATTTATCATATTAAAGAACGAATGTTAATTTGCTCCGGTAAAATAAGGAGTGTAGTACTCTTTGAGTTTTAAATTTTAAATTTTAAATTCTAAATTTAAATATTAAAATTATAAACCATAAATCTTAATTTAAATCAAATTTAAATTCTAAATTCTAAATTTGAGCAATTGATATAAAATATAATAAGTAAAGAGTTAAAATTTATTTAATTAACAAAGAGTGCAATACTTTCTACTTAATAAGGAGCATTTAAGTACAAGTCCACTAAAAATATGATATTTCTACCAATTTTATAGAGGTAATTAATATTACTAAGATCTTATAAATTATTAAGTTTAGGAAACCCATAGTTTGTTAGCAAATAGGTGGTCAATAGGCTTTTTTTCCTTCTTTTTTCTTTCCTCTTTTATCACCCACTATTTCTCTAATTACACTCATGGACTTCGTAACGTTGGTTCCCTAGCATTACTCATATTAGAAAATTAAATAAACTCATATCTTTAAATACTCATAAGTTAAACCCTACTTTACATGATAGTTTTGGGTCTAATATAATAATCTAACTATACTAGTATATATTTTGTTAAATTTTCACTAGATAAAAATAAGATTAGATTGAAAACTTGCACCACTTATCATCACTTACCATGAAATTAAACTAAAACCCTAATTTACATGACATCCCAAAAATATTAAAGAAAAAAGGGTGATAGTATCAAAAAATGTATGGAATGGTCCATTATCCCCATTGGAAAAGGGTTGATATGACACCATGATATACACTTTGGGAGGCAGCATGCGTTTTATTTTTCTCTCCATTTTGTTTTCTACGGTAAGGGTGAGCTGAACCCTCTTCAGTGTACATACATATATAATGTATAATGTAGTGTTTTATTCTCCTCTTCTTCTCCTCCATCATTTATTTAATTTATTTATTTATGTAATTATTAAAATTTATTCAATATAAATACAAATGATAAAAATATAAATTTTATTAAAAATATATACAAGTTTATATTAATATGTTACTTTTATTTTTATAAAATATAAAAAATAAAATTTATATTATGAAAAAGTTATTTTTATAATAATTTAAATCAATGGCGAATAAGTTTGCTTGAGTTATTTCCTTTACTGTCCCACTTCCCAAAAACCCTCTTCAATTCAATTATCCATCCTTGCAATTATCCACCCTTAGGGGAAGCACCCTCAGAATCATGACACGTCAATTTAATTCAACCCTCTCTGCTGGGTTTTGTTTTTGCATGTCAATAAGTTAGTAGGTAGGCTTGGCTACATAACCATCACACAACAAAAGACTTAGCTTAATTGGTGGATAGATATTCCAAATTGCCAATATTGCATCTTTGCATACTTATACCACAGGGAATTTAAAAAAAAAAAACCATAAAAGTTTCTGATTAATTGAGAGGAACGTAATACTAATAAGTGAAGTTCGGGTTATTATAATAATTTTCTATTTTTTGTTTTAAAATTAATATCAAGAAATAAATTTTGTCCAAACAGCATTATTATTAAACTTTGTCCAAAAATATGGCTCGCATGAGAATGAAGTTGGAAGAAAAGAAATTAAAGTATATATAAAAAGAAAATGGATAAATTTTTTTTAGAGTTTAATTTTAATATACTGATAATATAAATGTTTTACATAGTCATATAATCACATTTGTTATTTTTATGATCAATTATGATTTATGAGAAAATAAAAAAAAATTATTTTTTTTGACGTGATGTTACGTAATTAGATACATGTGTAAAATATTTTTATAAAATATTTAATTGTTTATATATGTATTTATGTATTTGAAGATTCTGAACCTATCATATTAATAAATGGATAGAACATTGAGGGTTTGTGTTTGGGAAACAGGTCGAGTCCAATTGGGTAGTGGGTGGGTGGGTCCTTGCCCTAGCTAGAAGTCATATTTATTATTTAATTTCTTGGAGGATTATAAGCAATTATTTATTTATTTATATATTTATGGTATATATGGCAATGCCTAGCCACTGGGTCATGACTCATGAGAGCACATGTATGTTATCACTTCCAAAAATCTCTGCTTCCTTTGCTTGCATGGTATGGGGAGGTCCAATATTCTATGACAAATAAATATTATTTATATTTATTATTTTTTTATACAGTTAGATTAGATGATATTATTATTAGTATAATTTTAAGTAAAGTAGTTATATTGTTTGTGTTATTTTTATAAAAATAATTTTTATTAATTTAATTTTAAAGTTACAATTGTCTACTACTATGAGTCTATGAAGATAATTTGTGCTAAATTTTATAAAAATTAGACATCTATATATAATATTATTTTAAGTTGCTATGCACTATTAGCACAAAGCAAGATTGATAACTAGCCAGCTATTGGATTTTATTACCTCATCATAATCTATAATCTTGCATCACTAATTAAGTATTATTTTATGTCACTTAATGTTAATGTAATAATTCATTATATTATTATATACAACTTTTGTCAATAATATATAATTCTATATACATATATTAGAACAAAGAAAAAAAGAAGATTGGAAATTGGAAACGGAGTTAAAGCACAATAGGAATTAACTAACACTGTTATTTAATTATTTATTTACAATTCTAATAAAATAACTAAATAATCTCATAAATATGCATTATAGATAAAAAGATAATTTTAAAAATTTTATAAACTTTAGAAATGAATTTCAAAAAATATTGAAAACAATTTTGATTTTTACCAGTAACTTCTTTAAAAAAAATACTTAACCCTTATATTTATTTAGAAACAACTAACACCAAATTCAATTCAATTATATATGTATATTTATGTAAAATATTTGATGGTACACCGTACACAAGTCCAAAAAAGGAAGGGAAAAAAAATTGTGGTGGTACACTTGGCATCACCCACACACATAGTAAATAAGTAAATAGCTAAAAGCAGAAAATTAAACCATTTTTCTCCCTTCATTCATTCTGTCAGAAAAGAAATCTTTTAAGGGCTAAAAAATGTCATCTCCAAAATCATGCGCAACAAAGAAGTTAGTTTAGAATAATAACGAACGAAATTTTTTAAAAAAAAGTTAGATTCAGTCTAAAAAAAAAGGTTAGATTAATTCTCGAAAACTTTTACGTAGTTTTATTAAATTTATAATTAAGTTATTATATTTTATTTCAATTATATTTTTATATTATTTTAATTTTGTAATTAAGTTATTGTCGTAAAAAAAATATTAGAATTAAGTGAATAGTTTATTTATAAATTAGAATATTGAAATAGTTCATAACTAATGATGGTTAAAACTTTAAATGTGAAATCTCTCATTTCAAAATTTTAGAATAATCCAATTTAATTTCAATTGGATTGAAACTAGGCTATTTTAAAATTTTGAAAATAAGAGTGGTATTTCGATCGTTTAGAGTTTTAGCCATTAGTTGTGGAATATTTTAATTTGAAAATAAAATATTTTATTAACTCTAATTTTTTATTTTTTATTTTTTATGATAGAATCCTAATTACAAATTGAAAAATGTTATATATAGGAACCTAATGAAAGAAAAAAAATATATATAAGAATTTATTTTGAGACGTATGCATAGTTTCTAATCATCTTGTTCAACTATGAGGGCCATCATCAAAAGCAAAACATGTGTAGAATAATTCAAAAATTGACATGACTTAAGGAATATTTTTGGCAAATAGATATTGTAGGAAGGAGTCACTGAAAAATCAAATCGATCTTAAGATTATTGATTCTCTACTTTGTATATGCTCCGATCCAATGGCATGGGCAGATAGGTCTACGTTACTTTATCAAGAAAATGGGAAACATGAATGTCCACATTTATCTACATACACTACTATTTTTTCCCTCATAGTATATCTTTCAATCTACCAAATCAAGCAATCATTAATATAACGTAGATTTAACTTTTATTCAAGAATATGTAGTTAATTAATGAATTATTATATATATATATATATATGAATAATGCTACAAAAATCAATATTATTAGACAGCTCATTAGGGAACAAATAATTAAGTTATCATCCAAAATTTATATGAGTTAGTATACGTAACTCATATATTAATGATTAAGTTATCATCCAAAATTTATATAAGTTATCATCCGTAACTCATATTAACTCCCTATATTTGCTCCCTAGTCTTTTATATATATATATATATATATATATATATATACCGATGAGTTGTAGTTCATATAGTATTATCCTCTCCCCCGTTATAAGAGATATCGGGTTTGAGCCTTCCCTTAGACATAAAAGAAAAATACATATATATAATATATTAATTAGTTAAGATTTGTACTCATAATACTTATTATTTAAGTGATCGAATAAGTAAGTCGATCATTCAATTAATTTAAATTAATATTTTATCTCAATTATTTTAAGCATAAAAAACTAAATATCTAAAATAGAATTAAAATATAAAATATACATTAAAAGATTTAAACAATACATATATTTATTTTTATTGTACTACCTATAAAATTCAAAAACTCATAATTGTTTCTGGAAAATACCAGAGGCCAACGCTTTTATTATTAATAGTGAAAGAGTTAATTAGTGTGGCTTCAAAAATAAGGAAAAAATGTTTACCACTTAGAAAAAAAATTTAGATGAAATATAAGAAGAAACTGATATTTTTACCATTATTAGTAAGACAAATTTTAGTTGATAATAATTTGTATAAATAATTTATATGAGATATGCATTTTTTTAACTCTCAATAAACGCTGTCTAAAAACTTTAAATAATTTAAATTGTAATATTACGAAATTTATATATATCCAATATAATGAAAAGAAAAAATGGGCACGTGATGTATGATAGTGGAGGATGTTTGAGTTGCAAGAATTTCAAAAGAGCCAGCTATATTTATTTGCCTAACACACACCAGCTCATTCATCGCCACACTCCAAAACAGATACAATCTCATAATAATAATTCTCAATGACGTGGACATGTCAATTGTCAACCATGTATATGCCTCTAAAATGAAAAATATACAGTGCAACACTAGTCATGATTCTTCACCTTAACTTGATTCGAGTTAATTAATACAGAGAAGGGCAATCTTAAATCCGAATAAGATAAGGAGTTATGATCATAGACTCCCTTCTCTGCAAAAAACTTAAACCTGATAAAAAAAAAAAAAAAAGATATAGGTGAATTGTGGTATCTCTAATATACATTTCTCATGCAAAAAAGTCTTTGATGAGTTTGTGTAAATTTTTGTATAGACTTTTTTTCTTATTTTATTAGGGTTAATAACGATTGAATTCTAAGTCTTTAAATTATAGAAATTTTAATATCATGTTATGAGATTATTTTTTTAAAAAAAATTAGACAAATAAAAAAATATATATAAATGATCATATTTCTAATAAAAGTTATTATTTTTTAATAATCAATTAGCCAACAACTCGAAGAGAGAATTGAAGAGAAAATTATTGTTTTTTTGTTATTATCGTAGAGAATAAAACAAAATTAACAATAAGTGAGATAACATAGATGATGAGAAAACACAACTGCATCAAATTATTTTATAAACTCTTTATTTTTTATTTTCTTTGCTTTTGCATGTAAATGATTTTTTTTATAAACATGATATATGACATAGTAAAATGACGTTATTTAATTCATATAGCCGATTTTATCTGGTGGAATAACATTTTGTTATTATTGAGGTGAGACTAAACCCTCAAAACACTCATCCTGCTACTCAACAAAAGAAAATACAAAAAATGTTCGCTAAAACCTTTTTTTTTTATCATTTTAAAACTTACAAGAATTCAAAAGAGGAGTTGTGAGTGTTTAGGAGATTAGATCTTAAAATAAAATGTCAATTAACTCAAATGGGATTTGTGCACTTTTCCTAATAGAGATTTTGGATTCAAATCTCTCCTCCAACATATTTTTTATAAATAAAAAATAATAAGAAAAGATAGAAAAAAAAATGTTGAAATGATATGGGGTAGAGATTTATTAATTAGATGCATGTAAATATAGAATTTAGGTAGCTTATATGAATATGAAAGTATGATATACCTCTAACATACAGCATTATCATTGATTATTATTGGTATCTAGGTAGCTAATTTTATTTGGTTTTCTTTGTGTATAAGGCATAATAAAGGCTGCTGAATTTTCGTTTTCTATGTTACTATTTTGTGAATATTAGATTGCGAAAAAGTGTTCCAAGGAAAGAAAAAAGAGAAGGAGGCAAGTTGGGTGTTGTAATAAAGAGAGACCCACAAGCATGTGGAACGAATTGGTGCACATGCATGTCCATGTGACACTATATATTCATGTCTAAATCAACATACATTCATCTATCAATTAACAAACTTTCTTAATTAATTTGATTTAATTTGGTTTTCTATCAGCTCAGTCCCCACAATTAAGATGCTCACCCTCAATATTAATTAAGCCGTTTTGCATCACAAGCTGGTTGAAGTTTCATAGGAAATTAAAGATGCAGATTTTAATTAGGATGAGAATTTTGATTTTTTATATCATATTCATGTAATTTTAAGAGTATTTTAATCAAATTCACATTAATATTTTTGAGTACGGTGTTAATTTAACTAAAAATTTAGAGTGTGTTTGGTTTATATTTTTATTTTTGATATTTTATGTTTTTAAATTTTGTTAAAAAAAGGAAAATAAGAGCTGAAAATCCAAAAAATTTATTATTTTCATTTTTTTTATTTTATTAATAAATTCTAAAAATAAGAAACACTGAAAAAACCAAATAAAAAATCAAACCTATGCTACTTAATATTTAATTATTTGGTGCTCGTATGATTTTTTAAACTATATATAACCAACTAATTGTATTAGAAATAAAAAAAATTTGTGCTTTCTTCTATTGGCATAATTTTTTTAAAAAAGTAATATTATAATATAGTATTGAATTTTTATAAAAATAAAATAAAATTTGACCCTTGTAGAGCTTAATTAGCTTTTACAATATCATGACATGATCTAGAACTTCTATTATAAGACTATAGTTTAAAAAAAAGGAAATACTAAAATAATTTAATTTTCATACACTATCAGTGTAAATGAATTTTACACATGCATCTAATTAGGTGTTGCCACATCATCAAAAGCAATTAATTTTCAAGTCCACTACTTCTAAAGTCATATAAATGCATGAATCTGATTAGATGACTGTGTAAAATTCTTTACACCCTCAATGCATCAAAATTAAACTCATACTAAAATGCCAATACTTGAAAAAAAGATTTGGATTGGGAGTAGGTTCAAGTAAATAATAATGCATAACGAAAGAAAAAATTGTTAGTCATCACTTAATTTTTTTTTCTAAAAGAAAACACAACTATTCCAACTAATTAACTAGCATATGAACATACACGATCTTGATTTGAAGGTATATATGTTAATTATTTGCTTGTCACCCTATATATATACTACAATAAATTTGCCAAACAGTGACAATTACAATACCAACCGCCATTAAATTCCCAAAATAGCTGAAAATGTATTTATTTAACGATGATTGGACATAAATCGCCGCTAAATTCTGAAATTAAGCGGCACATTTTTACGTATTGCCGCAAAAACCGCTGCTATGCATTTTAGTACCGGCAAATTTGTTGTAGTGATATGAACACGGTTCCTTTTTAAACTCAACTAATTACAAATATATGTTGTGTCATAAAAAAAAAATTCATTATCAAAAAAAAAATTACAAATATATGTTGTGTCATCACTTAATCAGTATTCTTTCCTTTTTATTTTTATTTTTATTTTTTATCTAGTTCAGCCAATAAGAATTTCCCAGTTTGACCATTCATTTTTCAGTAACATTTTGTCAACTATGTCATAATTAACAGTTAACAATAGTGAGTTAGTTCATGTTGTTGTTGTTGTTACAAAACCATAATGTAGTAATGTACCCTACCCAAAGAAAAAGACAAAATGGTAACAATTGGATTCCATGTGGCATTATATTGTTGTTTTAAATTTAAATATTCCCATATGCTAATCAAGTGTTCAAAATTAAAAGGATTTGATTTGTTAAATTTAAAAAGTTAAAAATGAGTCATCATAAAATATAATTTATATTTAAAATGCAACACCACCATACCCTGCTTCACTAGAAGAGGTAAACATAGGGCTTTGATTCCTTAAACTTAGTAGAGAATTTATTCTAATAACTTTTGAACTTATTCCTACCCCACACATATATACTAATAATTACTGCTAGGGAGTCAATATTACGGAGTCCATAGAAAGTCTATGAGTATAATTAGAAAAATAGTGGGTGATAAAAGAGGAAAGAGAAAAGAAAAAAAAAACCTATTGATCACCTATTGACTAACAAACTATAGGCTCTCTAAACTTTCTCTTACTGGTCCTCAAAACTGCAAAACTAATTGAATCTAACAATAGATTGGTCAATAAATATTAAAAAAACTTAATCTCACTATATTTATTCATCAACGACAAACTCTTAAATAAAATTTATATTTGCGATGGATTAATTCTCGACTTATATCATGGGAACAATATGAAAAAAAAAATACTGAAAAGAATCAATCAAGCTAAGTCATTGCAATCCATTACAACAATGGAGCATTACACAAAAAGGTTACATAATATATGTTGACTAATTAGCATAGTGATGAAGGAATAATAATCAAGGAATATATTTAATTAACATGGGAGGACAGAAATTCAAACCATAATGCAATGTGGGAAATGATTGTAGTTAGATACGGTTGGATTTTGGGGGTATTTTTTTCCTTTTCCTATGTTCTAGACACATTATAACTGGCCCTTCAATTTGGGAATTCAGGTTTATAATTAGCTCATATGGAAAGAATCATTATAAAACTAATTAAATTAGTTACATCTAATAATAAGTCAACAACCAGAACCTTAAAAAAAAACCCATTATGATTCCGGTTGTTTGTGATCTTATTATTATTTGAAACAATCTCTTATCTTGTTGAACCACTTCCTTTGATGCTGGAACTGAACAGGTAGTTAATTTTAACATCCAATTCATCTGCACAAAATTAAACTAGTCTTAATGTCACAAAAAAATTCTAGAATGTTACTACATGCATCAGAAATTATCGTCATATTTCACAAATTATGAGAAAAGTGAATGCTATTTATTATGTTTTTTGCAATGCAAAATTACTGTGTATAGCATCATTTAAAATTTTCAAGATTATTTACGGTTTGAATTCCTTTAAAATTAAAGCTGTAGAAATTATTGTTAGATTTTTCCCGACGATGCTATTATTGTCAAATTTTTCGCGAGGTAATTCTATAATAAAAGTAAAACAAGATTTATTTTATCATTTTTATCGTCGAATTACATAATCTATAATGATTAGTTCAAAATTATGTACCACACTAAAATTTATTTAGGGTTAGTATTTTAATTTATAAACTATGCTACGGAACCATCATTAATTAAGGAGCTCAGGAAGTCAATAAGTTTAATTAGAAGTTATCATTCAAAATTATCCAAAGTTATCATCCAAAACAAAAAAAAAGGTACGATTATCATTCAAAACAGCAAGTTATCATACGAAAAAAAATACAATTATCATCCGTAACCATAAACCCTAAACCATCACCACCACAATTATCATATAAAATAAATTCTTCCAAAACATAATATAATTATTATCTGTAACATCAGCACCACCATCACCATCACCAACCACCATCACCACAAAGAAGAAGATGAAGAAGAAGAAGAAGAGACGCCGCGGCGGCACGAGCAGAGGAGCAAGAAGAAAAGAAGAGGAGCAAGAAGCGGTGACGGTCTTCGTGCGAAGAAGAAGAAAAGAAGAAGAAGAAGAAGAGGCGTGGCAGCGGCATGGATGGGGAGAGTGAAGAAGAAAAGGAAGAGGCGGAGGCGGTGAATAGAGAGAATGGGCTAAGGCTAAAGTTAGGGTTTCACTCTTTGACCCGTGTTTTTATGGATTTTCAAACTTTGTGTGCTTCCTTTATTTATATATGTATATACAAATTAAAATTTGTTCAATATTAATTGGCAACATCGAATTAAACTATATCAGAGAATAAATGCAATTCTGATTGCTTATTTCAATCCAATTGCCATGAAAACTACTTGGAGATTCCTCTTACTATATATAGCTTGAAAAAGAAGTGTCAAATTGCATAGTGAGTTGAGTTTTTTTTTTTTTTCATCGTGATATCCATTAAATCGAAAGTTCAATGACTATTAATCTTTCGAGTATTATAAAAATAAAGTGAACAATCCTTTTAAATAAGTAATCTCCATTTTCATTCTCCAAAAAAATCAAACCCGAGAAGTTTAGAGATATTAATGACACCTATTTGTTTCTGCATAAAACAGCAATTGCTTCATCATATTGTTTTGTGTGAGTAATGGCTAAACTACCTGTCCCTCTCACTAATAAATTGTTTGTTTAATTTTTATATATCAACATTTCTAGAACTATGCTCTATAATTTATTTAAAACTTAAAACGTGGCATAAAACCCTCTGGCAACCAACAATCATATCTATTATTAGACTTATATTGAATAATTAATCTCTCTACTATAAGCACATGTTCATCCAATTTAATTTACACAATGATTATTTGGTTTGCGTCTAATCAGTCTCAATGTAGGAAGCCATCAAATTATGAATGGTGGGGTGAGAGAGAATGATTGCCAAAATCCCTAAAAGCGATACTAATTAAATAAAATATCTTCTACATCCTGTCGCTCAACAATAATATTGTTTTTATTTCTTAATTTATTTAAAAAACATATCATCCATAAGCAATTTAAATCCTCTTTCTCCCTAAAATCACGCATATATATATATATATATATATATATAAAAAGGTGGGATTTACTTACATAAGTGTAAGTGTTTTTTGACTCACACTCATTAATAACCACTAGATTTATATCTTATCAAAGGTGAAAATTTTGTTTTTCAACAAAACATTAATAGCCTTTAGATTAATGTAAATTTAATGGCTAATAAAGAGTGTAACTCAAAAAAATTCACACTGATATAAATATATCTCTCCTCGTGTATATATATATATAATGTCTCGAAATTTTCATTCTACAATAAAATCAAATCAAGAATCCAAAGATGAATTGTAATTCATATGACATTACTCTTTTTATATTGTAAGAGGTTTCAGATTCAAACCTCGTCTTAGAAAAAAAAGTAATAAGAATCATCCGGAAAAAAAATCACTATTAAATTACACCAATTATGATGAAACTCATAAAACTCCTTAAGTAAAACTTATTGCCTAGATATGTAGCAAAGTCATCATAATCATTGTCGACATTAGTGGCTGATTTTAGTGTGCAAATAGCATAGTCAATAATCAAATAATAGAATATAATTTTTTTTGTTCCAATAGAGTATAATTTTAAGCTTCATCTGACCAAGTTTTTTTTTTTTTTGCTTTGGTATCCCAATAATGGTTTTTAGTTTTTGGACATCAATGATTGTATTTGCCTATTTGGTATGCTGCTGATAGTTTTAACTTTTGGGCTAAATCCCAATAATGATACTGTATAACCATAAAGCGTCAGAGCTATATGGGCTTGACTTCTGGGCTTTGCAATTCACATTTTTGGTGTTCAATATATACAGCTTCAATAATTCTTCTCAAATGTGGACTTCAAGCTTTCATAATTTTGTTAGCACAAAAAATAGTTTTGGTTAACCCAAAAAAAAAAGAAGAACCCTAGTATTTTGGAAGAACATACATACATAACAGAGATCGAAACCTTTGATTACCAAAAATGATAAAAATCGAAACCTTTGTCCAAAAAAAAAGTGATCCAAACAAAAAAAAATAATAATAATAAGAGAGCGGGCAAAGTATTTAATGGACCTCTCTACAAGAGCTGTCAAATATATTTAGAGGCATGTGAGGATCTTACATTTATATTTTACTTTAATTTTTATAGGTATTTTATTAATAAAATCTGTATTATAAGAAAATATTTTATCTTTATTTGTATCGAATAATTTTTTATTTATTGAATTTAAAGAAAAAAGAGAAAAAAAATAGGTAACAATATTTATGGCTAAACTATAATTAATTTTATATTTTTATATGAGATGAATTATTATGGTGGCTATTTTGATTCAATCAAATGTATCTGATCAAGTATGATAAATAAATCATCTAATGATTCATCGTATCATACCATCTTTAGATAAAAATATTTTTATGAAAGTAGCCTTGTATATTTAAAATGAGCACAACCCTTAACTAACATGTCGCTATAATACATAAAGAATGACTCTCAAATATTGATATTAATTGGTCAAAGAAGGGACTACGAGTTGCAAATAAAATAATGAAAAGGTTCATGTCATTAGTTAATTAAAAATTAAAGAATTCAATGAATGGATAACTTAGATTAACATGTTTATACGCTTTTCAGCCAAATTAGAAATTGTGTGTGTGAAAGCTTACCAAACCTACACTTTCTGCTGCCTCTGTTCTCTTTTCCAATAATATGATACAATTAAATATTAATTAGAACAAAAATTATTAAAATTTAAAGAAAAGACAAGAAAAAATATCTTAAAAAATGCTGAAAAAAGAAAAACTATATTCAATTTACCTATAGGCCACCATGGGGAGAAAATCGTCGGGGAGAGACTTTTAAGGAGAAACCAAATGAGAAAACACAAGATTCAATTTACCTATAGGCCACCGTGGGGAGCAAAACCGTCGGGGAGAAACTTTCAAGGAGGGAACACAAGATGAGAAGACACCAACTCCAACTCAAAACCTTAAGGTGTCAAGTAAGTGGGATTTTCGATGCTTCTCATAAATACTCCTTAAAACCAGGTCAACCAACCATCGGCTCTGATACCATATTAGAATTAAGATTAGGTGAGCCTAACTCAACCCTAAAAACTAGCTCATGGGGTGAGGAATGTCTCATATTTATATACTCTCAAGAGACTATATCCTTGAGCGATGTGGTTATTATAATATATATACATATATATATATATACCTGATCTGTTTTTATGGGGTTTATATTATAATTTCTTGACCAAGATATAATCGCATTACATTATTGAATATGATAAATAAATTAAAAATATTAACATTGATGCCCATATTCAAAAACTTTATATTCCCTTTAAATTGTAAGATTAATATTAATTATAAATTATTTCATGCATAAAAATATACAGATGTAATAAGTTTTTAAAAAACCATTAATTGAACAATTTTTTATATCAAAATATGTTGGGAGAAATGTTTAAATTCAAAACTTTTATTAAGAGAATAAGAGAAATGTCATTTAAACTACGACTTATTAGCTTAATTAAACACATTTTTAAAAATAACATACATGACAAATGTTATCATCGCTTCAATAATGATTTTTCCAATAAACTATAAGCTTTAAAGAAAAGTGGACTGCTCACTAAAATAGAAATTAAATATAGACACAAATATATAGCTAAATAATAACATACTATTATCTTAGCAGCCATGTTAGTCTCCAAATTATTGAAGCATAGATCAGAGATGATCATAAAACCTTGTCATACAACTTATTACCTATGTTTGAAAAATC
>JASCZI010211601.1:3658-43933 GCA_036250425.1 Stylosanthes scabra | reverse complement strand
TATATATATATATATATATATATATATATATATAATATGCTATGAGTAAACTTTCCACCATTAAATTTAACGGAAGATTCAACAGAAATTAAAGAAACAAGTGGACATTTTGAAATGGAAAAACTATAAAATTAGGCAAGAATACAGAGAATATGTATCGTGACAAAATTGAAGACTAGTAAGTAGCATCCACACCACTAATTATAACTTAATGAGTAATGCTGTAGAATTAATGTTAGAAAATTAATATGGAGTAATGAGTGTAATTAGAAAAATAATGAATGGTAAAAAAAAATAAACACTAATATGAAGTTGCAAAAATCATCTTCATATGAAAATTTAGTCTTTAAGATTATATTTTTAATGAAAATAGCAACACTTTTAAAATGTGACATTTTTGTACATACTAAAATTTAACCATTTAATTTATCATGATTAAATATTAAATTTTCATACGAAGACACTTTTCAAATCATCATTATAGTATCTAAAAGAAATTATATTAACTTTTTATTATCTTCCTAATATTGCTACCTGACTTTTTTTATCTATTGAACCAGAAAATTAGGTTAGGACTTAGGAGAGTCACCTAATTTTTGGTTTTCTGAGGTAGGGAAGAATTAGAGTCGCCACTTTTGGGTCAGGGAGTTGCCTTCCTTTTTTCTTGGTCCGAGAGTTGAGTTTTAGCTTTTCTTGGTTGAGCTCGGGCCTGTATGGCTATTTGATTTACCAAAAAAGAAGTTGGTAGGGAGTATCTAGTCCAAAACCCTAATTGATTGGACCCACTCCAACTCCCCTTCCTTCTCCTTCTTCGTTGCTCCGTTCTCCACCTCTACGAATCTCTTTTCACTTCAATTCCTGCGTCTCTACTGAGTGCTCACTTTTTTGTCCCGTTTCTGCCCATCCTCTCCGCTGTGGTTGCTGCCTTACCCCATCCCTCGTAATTATTTTATTTTATTTTATGCTGATTAATTTTAATTTTCTCTCAATCAAACTTATATTTATCCTTATTAATAATAAGTTTTTGTTAATGTAATTCAGAGCCATGACTAATGTATGAAATTTTGTTATTTATTAATTAAGCTTGTATGTTGTTTCTCTGAGTTGCTGAATAATAGCTCAAACAATTTTGCCTTTTCTTTTTATGTTGTTTATGATTAATTATATGTGCATTTTTATTTTATTTTAGTCATGAACTTTGAATGTGAATTTTTGACAATGAAAAATAGACCAGATAGAGATACCATTGGTAACCAACAAAAAAAGGCAGCCAATCATAAGCCAACTTTGTATTTTTTTTAAGAAATAAAACATTTGAAATCTAAGAAATAAAACGTTCAATTTAAGTTGTTGTTTGGATTTTTATTGGTTACCTAGCATTGTTGGAGTTAGGGGTGTTCAAATCCAAACCAGCCCAAATTGAACCGCACATCCAATTCAATCCAAACCAAAACCGATTAAAACCGCACTAATTTGGATTTGATTGGATTTTGAATTTGACAAACCGCATGGATTGGATCGGATTTCGGATCTACTTCTCAAAATCAATCCAATCCAATCCAAACCGCATAATGTGATATAATAGTACTATTTTACTATTAAATTTAAAATTTTACTTAAAATATCTTCAATGTTATACAGTTTTATCTCATTATGTACTATTATTATTTAGTGAATATTTTATAAATTTGAAATAAAATTTATCTATTTATTTATTTTAATCAACATATAATTTTGCTTCTATTATTATGTTATTGTTGATTTTTTAAGATACCATTAAGATTTATCATGTTATTGTTGGTTATTTAATATTCTAATATTAAGACTTATTGTGTATTTTTAACTATTTTGTTTTAAATTTATAAAACCGCAAATTCAATCCAATCCAAACCGCTTTAAATTGGATCGGATCGGATTTGATTGTTTAGAGAAAATTATCAAATCCAAACCGCACCGCATGTAAAATTAGTGTTCGGATCAGATGAATTTTTTATTCAAAATCGAACCAAACCGCACCGCGAACAGCCCTAGTTGGAGTTATTACGAGGGAAGTGAAATTTTGAATTTTATTGTCATTTAATAGTTGAATTTATATATCTAGAAATTTATATTAATATATTATAAATAATTTTATTTTATATTTAATTAAATCAGTTAGACCACCGTTCAACTGACAAGTTAGGTTGTCAACAAAAAAAAACTGACATGTTAGGTTCTAGCTACCTTGCTGAACCCCAGCACCAAGCTCCATCAGCCTTGGCCGCGACCTCAGACTTCACATTGAAAGCCGAACAACATATTGAAGAGGATGAAGATAGAGTACAAGAGGCTGAAGGGAAGCCAGAGCTTCCGGCAGCGTCTTCTTCTTGCAACTCTCTCTTCAACTCCCATCATCATCGATGATATTCGCGCCGACGAGACATGGCCTGGCCTCCACAACCACGAGATCTCCCTCCTCCGCTTGTTTGAGACTGTCTCGGATGATTGCCACGTCCAAATCAATGAAACTGGTATCTAGGCATATATACACCGTACTCTTTAGTAGCTCCTACTTCATTCTATACTAATCATGATAATTAGGATTTCGTTCTTATTTGCAGGCACCAAATTGAAGTATAAACCCGGCATTATTATGGGCGGCACACAGTACCGTCCCCATGACTGCGGTGTGTCTCGTTCGATTGCTTATTTCCTTGAGCCCCTCATACTTCTTGGTTTGTTTGCCAAGAAGCCCCTCACCATCACCCTCAAAGGTATAATACTTATGATGTGTTCTCATGAATTTCATACTCATTGTGTCCTTTATTCTTGCTATTAGGAATTTAGGGTTTACAGTGAAGGTTCTGTGAAGTGCTTTGTTATGTATGATTGGATCCAATATTTGTATGTGATTTTGATACTTTGATTTGGGATTTAGTTGTGCTTTTAGATCCTATTAGGAACTAAAGAAAAGGGGGGAAAGTATGGAAAGTATATTAATTTATTTTTATTTTTTAAAAAAGAAAACTATAATATAAGGACCATATAGGAGATATTCTAATGATTTGAATTAAAATTGTCCAAAATATTGTTTTCAGGGATCACAAATGATTCTAAGGATCCATCGGTTGATATTTCCAAGTCTACTGTGTTGCCCATGCTAAAGCGCTTTGGGGTCCCTGCTGAAGGTCTGAGTCTTAAAGTAGAGAGTCGTGGAGTACCTCCGAATGGTGGTGGATTTTAGTTTGTTAGAATGGATTTGTTATCTCATATTTTCTACTTAACAGGCAGTTAATTGGACTGATGAGGGATTTGTTAAGAAGATTAGAGGAATTACATTTTCAACCAAAGTGTCTGCTCAGTTTGAAAATAGCATGATTAGAGCTGCCCGTGGAATCTTCAATCCGCTACTTTCAGATGTGCACATCTTCACTGACCACAGATCGGGTCCACAAGCCGGAAAGTATGATTCCTTCTCTTTCAGTCAATATTACTGAATTATTAGTTTGGATTTTGCAACCATATCTGGTAGAAGAAAACGAAAATATTTATCAGACTGTTTACTGTCACAGCTCACCTGGATACGGGATTTCATTGGTAGCGGAGACTACTACTGGTTGCTTGATATCTGCAGATACAGCTATTTCTCATGCTAGGCTTGAAGAAACAGCTGGTCTTGAGGATGATTCAAAAGAAGGTTTGATGCCTCCAGAGGATGTCGGCCGCGGAATTGCAAATATATTACTTGGGGAGATTGCTCAAGGTGGAGTAGTGGATTCAACACATCAGGTTCGTGTGTCAGCAATTTCATCACAGATAGAGACATTAGGCTCCATTCACTTCTTTTTCAAACTTGTTAGTTTAATTTTGCACTCAAGTTTGAAGATTGGTATGTGTAGTAGAGATGAATGATATTGATGCCATTTACTAGGACGAAAGTGGTCGCTAATATTTTAATGTGTCTGCTATGCAGGGTTTGTTATTTCTTCTTTGTGCTCTGTGTCCTCAAGATTTTTCAAAGATTCGCGTTGGAAAACTTTCCCAGCATGGGATTGAAACTCTCAGAAACATAAGGGATTTCCTGAATTTGAAGTTTGTTATAAAACCAGACCCCGAAAAACAGTCGGTTTTGCTCAAGGGTATGGGCTATGGCATGAAGAACCTCTCTCGAAAGATCTCGTGAATTGTTGAAACTTGTATATCCAAAGGGAGTCTGATGTATTGGATATTTTAGCAACGGCTACAAATGAACTTGGAAAAGAATGTAACTGCAGCTTGACTGCGTAATATCATGCCATTGTTCATGATCTCTCAAAAAAGGGAGAGGAGTGGGGGTGTTGTATGCTGGTGAAGTTCGTCTGGCCCAGTTTTGAAATGTAATCCAATTTTGTTAGTTACATATTTTTAGCTTTATCCTTAATTGAATTATCCAGCAAATAATCAACTTTGCTATATAGAAATGACAAATGATTATGAGAAAGCTTTGAATTGCATGCATGATTGTGAATGAATTGAAACTAAACAAATACTGTACCTCCCTTTTGCATGGGAGATTCAAGATTGCTTATGAAATATGGACCCTATAATTAAACTCTAATCCAATAATTTCGGATAAATTAACATGATGCAGAAATAACATAAATAACACAATACAGCAAGACCAAGAATACAATATACATTTTGACAAATGACAAGTTGCAGTGCAGACATAAGTAGCACATGCACAATTGCAAACCAATCATATCATATCATATCATATCATATCATATCATATCTCCTATAATGATAAAAAAAATGCCAGTTACTTAAGAAGGTCTATCACGTTACATATGTATAGATAAAATAAATCAAAGGGGTTGGCTCTACTTGTAAGGTCCTGAAGATAATTTATTAACTCCCTCACCTTTTTGCTTTACAAGCTAAATATAAACATCTGATCTAATGCTTCACTTACACAAAGCTAATATAATTGAAGTGAAGTTCAATAAAAGATAATGTTGGTGTTCACCTCTTTCAGCATATGCCCCCCAACCAAGTCAACATCTAATGAAATCTGAAAATCCTCATGCTTACAATTATAAATTGACAACTACTAACTAGGATAGAAGGCAAACAAAAATACCTTTGCCAAATTGTGATAAAAACAAAAGGAACATATGATTAGACTCTGCTATTAAAATGAAAATATGAATGGGAATTTTGCCCCACAGAAAACATGCTAGTGTTGTAATTATCACTTGAATGAAGGTAAAATGAGATCATGTCTTATTTCCAACCAAGATCACTGCATTATTCGAGAAAAGCTCCTGCATCATTTTTTACTATACTCTTCCATACACAATTCATCCATCTAGGTAACTAGGATCCAAAATTTTCTCAATTGCTAGCTATTATAACTTGCCACAATATAAAACAGTTTTATTTTATGTGGAAGAAGTAAACATATTATTGAAGCTCCAACTATATATCTACACTGGTTACTTCACCTAATAAAAATTTCTCTAATTTAGATAAGCAACACTTTTTGGAAGCCTATCCCTATCATTATATTACATATTACTTTAAAAAAAAAACCTCACAACACAACCTCAAAACCATGCTCTGTACAATGATGGATTCTACTCAACCATGTTTGACTTGCTTTACAGATTTTACGATGAAACAAGCCTACGGCAGACCCATCCACTATGATACATTCCCAGGAGCCTTTTTTCCTTGGAAACCAAGTTCATTAGTCACTATCATTGTCAATATCCAGCCTCATTTCCATTTTTGAATTCTTAAGAAGGGGAATAATCTCATATTTCCCAATATTCCTCTCTCTAAATGCGAATCCTTCACCGAATCGATGCAACAGTTGCTGAACCTCCTTCATTTGAGGCCTACCAGCAGGCAATGGGGAAGTACACATGACCCCAAGTTTGAAAACACTGCACATTTCATCAGTGTAACTAGCCTCCATGACATCAGTGTCCAGCAGTTCTTCTATGTCGGTTCCTATCTGAACATGGCGCCATGCCCACTCTGCAAGAGATGAGTGCTCATCTCCATAATTAGCTTCTTTTCCAGTTGTTAATTCCAATAGTATAACCCCAAAGCTGAAGACATCAACCTTTTCGCTCACTTTTGTCGTTTGAACATACTCTGCAATTCAATTATGAAGTAATCCATTCAGATTAACTTAATTGCCAATGAAAAAAATATTAACTAGAGATTGGAAAGATATTCACCTGGAGCAATATATCCAAATGAGCCAACAACACTTGTCATGGTGGTATGAGGCTTGATCATCGTCCTTGCAAGACCAAAATCTGCAACTTTTGCATTGAATTGAGAATCCAAAAGTATGTTGCTTGTTTTCATATCTCTATGAACCACAGGCGGCGAGCAATCATGGTGCATGTATGTTAGACCCTGGGCAACACCAATGGCTATTTTCAATCTCTTTGGCCAATCAAGGACAAAATGATTGACTATACCAGACATGGATGACAACTTGCTCTTGTGCAGCCACTTATCTAGGCTATGATTCTCTAGATACTCATACACAAGGAGCATGGAATCCTCATTGAAGATACAGCACAACAACTTCACAATGTTGCCATGACGAATATTGCTCAATATCTTGACCTCTGCGCGAAACGAGCTCTCAAGCCTGTGGTTTAACTTTCTGTTGTTCCAAATCTTCTTCACTGCAACATAGCCTAATCCATCAACAGGCACACGGTAAACTGTACCGTATCCGCCGCTGCCAATGATATTATTCTCTGTCAATGATGATACTATGCTTGATTCTCTGAAACTTAGCCTTTGAAAGGAAATGAGCTTCCATGAGTTGTCCAGTCCTCGGTTCCTTTTGCTGTAAAATCTGGTAATCAAGAATGCAGCTAATGAAGCCAGCAAGAAAGCTATAACCACCAGGCCTATAATCAAACCAAGAGACCAAGATGAGCCTTTGGTTGGCCTTTGAGAGCCAGAATTACACAGCGCAAGGTTAAGTACTTGAGTAGCAGCACAGAGGCCAGGGTTGTCCAAAAAGCAGGTAGCATATGCAGGATTTTCGAAATCACTCGGAATCCTCCCTGTCAAGTGATTGGAGGACAGATTGAAATTGCTTAGTGTTGAAGGTAGAGAAGGAATTTGGCCAGAGAATTGATTTTCTGAGAGGTCAAGAACATTGAGAGCAGGTAACCGGCCAATCATAACTGGAATTTGTCCTGAGAGTTTGTTCCGGCTCAAAACTAGAATTTGTAGGGACTTCCATGAAAATATATCTGATGGAAGTGACCCGTTGAGTTGGTTCTGATGAAGATTGAGGTATAGTAGCTTGGGAAGAGCAGTAATCCCAGGTGGAATACTTCCAGTAAGGTTGTTCTTGCTGGCATCAAAGTATTCCACATTGGTCCAGGAAGACACTGCAGCTGGAATTCTACCAGAAAACTGATTGTCACTGATATCAAATCGCGAAATATTCGCAGACAATCTATCAGGAAGCTCACCACTAAACTTATTACTAGCTACAATGAAATTTGACAAATTGAAAGATGTCCATAGGCCACTAGGAATGACACCAGAAAATCCATTCTTCTGAATTTTCAGGTCCTGCAGGGCTCTACAATTTCCTAGTGATTGTGGTAACTCCCCATTCAGATTATTTTCATAGACAGTTAAATTTTGCAACACACCATAATAACACAAGTTTTCTGGAAGCTTTCCAGTAAAATCATTGTCTCCAACATGGAAGATTTCAAGCTTCGAGTAGCGGCCGAAGTCAGGGGGAAGAGTACCTGATAACTTGTTGCTGAAGACACGAAAATCGATCAGCAACCGAAGCCGGCCTAAGCTTTGAGGCAGCTCCCCTGACAAGCTATTCATAGACAATTTCAAATTACTTAAGTTTTCAAGCTTTCCGAAATCGTCCGGTATCTTCCCTGTGAGGCTATTATTTGTTAGATCAATGACGGTCAAGTTTGATGCTTCAATCGAATCAGGTATCACTCCAGAGAGCTTGTTTTGCCAAAGGTACACAATGCTCAGATTCTTGAGCATGAACAAACCACTTGGAATTTGTCCTGTTAACTTGTTCTGCGCCAAATCAAGCTTCTCCAAAGCCACCATTTCTCCAATTCTTTCAGGAATTTCACCAACCAGGTTACACGCAAACGCATAAAAAGTCTTGAGTTTCTTCAACCCGGTCCAGCTCGATGGCAATCTTGTAGGAGGAAGCATGGTGTTCGTTGACAAATCCAAGAATTCAAGATTGGACAAATCTCCGATCTCATCAGGCAAAGTTCCGTTAAAAAGACAGTACTGAAGGCGAAGAACTCTGAGCTCCTTCAAATTTCCGAGCGCGGCCGGAACGTCGCCGGCGAAGTTCGTCGACGCGAGATTCAGGTACTGCAAATTTGACAGCCTGTCAATGTCATCGGGAATTTGACCTTCGAAGTTGTTCATGTACAAATCAAGGTACTGAAGTTGAGAGCATTTGTAGAGAGTTATCGGAAACTCGCCGGGAATGAAGTTCTGGCTGAAATCGGCACGCGTCAGGTTCTTGAGGCCGCATAAAAAGGAAGGTATCGTTTGGCTGAGGTTGAAGTTGGAAAGAGTTATTCCGGTGACGGAGCCGTGGCGGTTGCAGGTGAGTTCAGGCCAAGAACAGTGAGAGGAGGAAGGGGTCCAGTGAGAGAGTGAGGGTGGGTTGTGAAAGTACTGTTTTATCCTCAGGAGGAGTTGGTGTTCTTGATCGTGAAGTTGCTGGGATTTGGCGATGGTGAAGATGAGGAAGAAGGTGAGAATAACGGAAAAGAGTAACGGAAAGTCACGTGAGAGGGGTGGTGTCATTGTTGTTGTTGAAAGAAGAGAAGAGTTGGAGTTGGAGTTGGAGTGTGCGCGGTACGTACTACATGAGATAAGGGAAGGTGAGGAGACGGAGAGAGACTGAGAGAGGAAGAGAAAGAGGACGAGTATTTGCCGATGATGGTTGTTGCGTTGTTGGGTTGGTGTGGAAACTTTGACGTAGTGTTTATTTATTTGTATGGGGGGAAGAAAGTGGAAGTGGTGCAAAATTAACTGCAGAAACAGAAACTACTATTACGTCCACCGATTCTAGTTTCCCACTAATTTATTAATTAATTGAATTTTATTTCATTAACCACCTTCTAACATTTACTTCACTTTGTTAAAAAAAAAAAAAAACTCATGGATGCTCTAATAGTTTCTTGTACAAATGTGATTTTTGAATGATAAATTATTAATAAGTATTTATAATATAAGTTTTTTACCATTTAAATTAATGTAAGCATTTTTATTACTTTATTTGTCAAAAGAAAAAGTATTTTATTGTTGTGCTGAGGTTTAATTTTTTTGTTATACATAATTAATTTTGTGATTCTGTCTAATTTTATGCTTTAAAAATAATTTTTTAAATAATGCTAGGGAGTCAACGTTAGGAATCACATACATAGTCCATAAGTGTAATTAAGAAAATAATGAGTGGTAAAAAGAAAAAAGAAAAGAAGGAAAATTGATATTGGCTCCCTAATGTTGGCTCCAAAACTTTCTCTAATTTTTTATGGAGTAATGCTAGAGAGCCAACGTTAGGGAGCCCTAATTAGGAAAATAATGCATGATAAAAGAGGAAAGAAGAAAAATTGATATTGGTTCCCTAACGTTAGCTGCTTAGACTTTCTCTTTTTTATGTCTTGTTTCAACTAGATAAGTTTCCATAAATAAAAGATTGAACAATGCTACCGAATGAACGTTAAGAGCTCTTAGGGAGCCAATAATTAAGTTATCATCCATAACTCATATCATTCAAAATTTATTCATCTATAATATGTGTTGGCTCTCTATTGGCCATAAGTTGTTGATTTCCTTTTTTTTTTTTTAAAGATTTATATATAGAACATTATTCTTATAATAAAAAAAAATTATAGGTAATTAATATCTTTTACACTAATACATCATTTAAAAAGATTTAATTTAAAAAAAAACATTCATAATATTAAAAACAAAATGTCTTATACCACATAATTAAGAATTAATGAAAATTAAATATATATATAATTTTATAAATATTTTTTAAAAAATAAAATATTTGAAATCTAAAAAATATAATATTCAATTTAAATTGTTGATGGATGTTGACTAAATTTTTATTGAATACTAATTTTACTAATTATTTTAATGTACGGGAATTGGAGAAAGTGATTTTTTTTTCATTTATTATTGGAGCATGTGAAAATAATTTTTTTTATCAAATAACTTTTTTTTGTGATTTTTTTTATCAAATAACTGTTATTTAAAATAGAGGATCGTAATATGTAAGTTTTTATGTTTAATTATATAATACACGGGCCAAGGCCCAAAAGTCAAGCAGATATATTTTATTCATTTAATTGTAGTGCGACTAAAACAACCATGACACAAATTACAAACCAATAATAACGATCAAAACTTTAATCTGGGAGCCTACCAAAAAAAACTTTTATTTGGGAAAAGTTGTACTCAACTGACCGCTGTTTTGTCTCTTGTGTAGAGAAAATAACTAAATAATAAAATTTCACACTCTGTAAGATCCTAAGACCTAAGAAGTAAACAATCTAGTGAAAAATGAAAACCATAGTACATATGATTGACATATATATATAAAAAAAGAAAAAAAGGGAAAAAAATTGAAACATACGTTTGATTATTCTTGGTATAACACAAATTCAATTATTTAATGTTCGACTGTTGGTTTTTCATTGGGTCAACGTGAAGAAAGGAAAAACGCATAACAACCATATAAGTATTATCCCCAACCCCAATAATATTATTTATTTGTACTGATTCTCTTAAATACAGGAAAATCAAGCACCAAGTAAAGTAGGGATGAAATATTGGACACTCTCATACAGTGATACACTCATACAACAATTGGTGAGATATTATATTATATTGAACTACTTTGATAATGATTATTTTTAAAATTTTATGATTAATAACTTAATAAGACATACACTAATATATTTACATATTAGTATTACTATCCTTACTCGAAATAAGATTGGGATTTTTTAGGCTTGGAAACATTTGGTGACTCCATTATTTGCATTGCATGTTGAATTGATTGAGGAGTGAGCACTCTATCTATCATTATTAGATTAGATATAGAGTGGTTCTTATTTGAAGTGATATAAGATCTAATTCAATAATGTCCATAGGTATATATGCTTGTGTGTTCAGAAAACTTGAAAAGGGAGTTTAAAATTAAATTTGTATATTTAAATTTTTTTATTATATAATCAAATATTGTAGAATAAATTATATAAGTAAGATTAATGCTTTCTTTTATTAATTTTAATAAAAAATTGTTAATAAGTTTTGAATCAAAATAAAAAGTTTTATTAAAATTAATAAATTTATATTTTAATATTAATTATTACTAAAAGTACTTTTTAAAAAATATTTAATATTAAAATTTATATATATATATATAATTAAAATAAATTAATCTATATATATCATTATACATAAAAAACAAAAATTGTTTGTACATATTTTTTGGGGGCTAAGGCCACTGCTCACCCGCTTAAATAAGCCCCTGGTTGTATCGGTTGATTATAGTGCAAAACAAATTAATTTTTTTTTACATGAAATTAATCTTCTTTGAATACTATACGAAGGGAACCTATTAAATTATCCAGCCAAATTATATTTGAAAGACTCAGATCCTAGCAACTTTTTTTTTCTCTTTTAAATTTGGTATGAATAGTAGTATAATTAAGATTAATGAAGAAATAACATTTGAAGAATTTTCAATTAGGGTATGTAACATGGATTAAAAACTATTTTTCTTTTGGAGGTTGTGAAGATTAGAACAAATTAGAATTAAAAAAAATGAAACATTGAGATATAAATAAAGTAAATTAAAGCAAAATGTTAAAGCATAATAGAACAAAAATAAAACATTGAAAATAAGATTGCCTTAAGATTAATATTGAAAAAAACAATAATTCCATGTGAAGAAATGATTTTAGCCAACCAAGTGATTTATTTCTTTAATAAATAAAAGACTATTTCGGTGTCAAATAGAATTTTATTTAGGTGCACATTTTATACTATTTAACACGGAAAAAATATTTTATTTAGTATAGAAATAAATCACTTTATTATATTTGATTGACCAAAACAACTTGTTCAAACAATATTATCTGAAAAAAAAAAGTATTTTGACTTTTTATTTAAAGTCCAAAATAAAATAAAGAAAAAGAAACGTAATAAAATAAGTCTGATATGACTAACACATTAGAGATATTGATATTATTCCAAATTTTTAGGAGGAAAATGATGATTTGCATTTTTTAATCAATAATTTTATAAGGTTATCATTTTTTATTTATATCATAATTAATAAGTTTTATTACTTATACAAAACATACCTTTATAATAAATCATAAAAATAAAACACATGATATATTATTCCTAATAATGAAAAATACAACACCGTAGTAGATTATAATTATATTTTTATAAAAAATTAATTATTTTATTAAAAATATGTAAATAATATATAAATATTCTTTTAAAACAAATATTCATACACATCTTTTCTTAGTAAATACAGTATCCAACACTATTCTTACAAGTTGATGGGTCTTGTGTGGTTGTGACTAGTGTGTGCACGTACCATTATTAGTTAATTATAGGATTTAATTAATAGAATACTTTAAAACTAAACACTAAGAAGCATACCTTTGTTGAAAATTGACTATGTATTAGAATGACATTACACCATTCAAGACAAATAAAAATGTAAATGAATTACAATAACAAAATAGAAGACCTTGACTTATGAACTCAATTATTTGATGCACTGCTGTGCCTTATGTGTACTCCACCAATCAATAATCATCAAGGAAACATATTGAGTACTTTTTTTTTTATAGAAAACATATTGAGTACTTTACGTTTTAGGTATTAAGCACTACATTTTTTTAAAGTTAAAATATAAATATATTATATAGAATTTAATTTCTATGCAATGTGCATTCAATTAGGTGTTACTACATCATCAAAAGTAATTAATTTTTAAACACATTACTTCTAAAATTACGGTACATCAAAATTAAACTCTATTATATATTCTATTAAAAGTAATTTTACATGAATTATTTTAATTTCTAATAATCATGATCCAAAATAGTATAACCTAATTTTATGTTTCCACGGGTGGCTTTTAGCATAGATTAAACCTAAAAATATGTCTGAGAAAGAGGGATTATTTTTTTTATCAAGGGAAGGATCTCATTCTTTCAACAAACACTAAGTGGTGGAATTATGTATTAATTAATATCTGCTTCAAATAAGACCACCAATAGAAATGAGAATAATTGCCTTATTTTATACGCTAGAATTCACTCCTCTGCCACTTATCTAGACAAAAATCTTTTGAGATAGCTGAGAAAGAGAGATTCTCACTAGCTTATTTGGAACTTGACTCACAACTGCTGACACTTAATAATCATTCATTCAGCAATCCCTAAATCGTGTAATTAATCATGAAACGTTTGTTTCATTGGTAACCGTTTCATAACAAAGCCCACCAATAGAAATGAGAATGATTGTCTTTTTTCTGCAGAACATGACCTATAACCGCACGCACTCACATAAATCAAAATTTTTTGACATGTCTGACAAGGAGGATTCTTTTTATCCGAAGCATTAAAGGAACTCATTCATTCAGCAATCCTATGGAAACGTTTGTTTTCATTGAAAACTGCTACATAACAACCCACCAATAGAAATGAAGAATGGCCTCATTTCATACGCTATAAGTCACTAGCTTACTGCATGACTCACAACGACACTTACATAAACCAGGAACTCATTCCTCCGGTAATCCCTGAATATTGCACATAAATCAAAATCTTTTGACATAGTTGAGAAGGAGGATTCTTTTTATCTAAATCATTAAAGGAACTCATTCATTCAACAATCCCTTAAAACGTTTGTTAAATGTTTATTTTCATTAAAAACTGCTACATAACAAGTCCACCAATAGAAATGAGAATGATTACAAGACTCACAAGCACTCACATAAACCAAAATCTTTTGACACGATGACGAACATATTAAAGGAACTCATTACTTGGATAATCCCTGAATCTTGGAATTAAACCTTGGAAATAATCAAAATTTTTTTTGTTTTCATTGGCAACTACTTAATAACAAATCCACCAATAGAAATTGAATAATTACCTCATTTTATAGGCTACGTTAGAAGTCACTAATCTGCTGTTACGAGAACGTAACTTAAACCCTAGTACCAAGATAAACCCTGTTGACTTAAACTAATAATTATGTCTTTAGGTTTTAGGGATATTCTAAATAAATATCACTTATTAAAGGTACTCATTCAAAAAAGTTAAATTATTATGTTATTAGAAAAAGTATTTTAGATATCTCATAATTTATGATAATTAAATAATTTTATTAGTTAACTTTATAATTAAAATAAAACACTAAAATCATTGAATTATCATAAATTAGGTTTATATCTTAAATGTTTCTTATAAAAAAATTAAATAATTTTTATATTAGTTAATTATTTTATAATTAAATGAAAAAAATCTATACATTTACTTAAATTTTAAATTTTTTACTTATAATAACTTTCATAGATGCTATGTTTAACAAATTTTGTAAGTTTTAAAAGTATTTTATAATGTCATTTCAATAAAATCATAAAAAAATTAATAACATAAAATAAAAAATTTAAAAAAATTGTTTTTTTTTTTCTAAAGTTTCTTTTAATATATTCATTATCAAAGTCTTATTAAATTTAACTAATAGAAAAGTAATTTTTTGTATAAATCTGCCATTGATCAAAGAAAGGCAGAAAGAAACTAAAGAAAAAGAAAAAAAATTAAAAAAGCCAAACTAATTGCCTTGGTTCTTATATAAGCGAATAAAATGAAAAAGCACATTTCAAACTTTTTAAGTTATAATCATTCGCGACCATTCTTGGCCATGAGATCATTGGCTTGATTAGTTGTTAGTCTTTCTATTCCAACTAAGGAGTATTTATGAAATCATAAATTTGGTCTTTAAACATTTATTAAAAATTCCAAAATCAAGAATCGTATACTTGCTATTATATGTTAAAATAAATTATATATTGAGTATAAAAGTAGAAGATGCCTGATGTATTAAACGGGAGAAAAAAATATATCATTAAACAAAAAATATTATAACAAAATAAACAGTAAAAGTTTTCACTGGAGAAAAACTTTTGAAATTTTTAATACATATTTAATATATATATACTTTTGATACTCCTTAATCGTTAACAAAACCCTAAGGCCTAAAGACATAGCAAAAAATTGTAAAAGGCAACTTTGGAAAGAAAAACAAATTATTTCATAATGAGAGTGCACTTTAGATTAACTCAAACCCCATTTATGAAAAGAACTAGTCTAGCACTTAATGATAAGAGTTGCAAATTGCCAAATTGGGTTTTTGGCAATGGTGAATTAGTGATTTTTAACTACTTGCACCGGTGACTTTTTATTGAAAGTTTGATGAGAAATTGAGAATATAAGCTAGGGTATTATATTACATTATATATCAATTATCTTATATTTTACATATATAGCAAACTAGTGGCTAAATTTGGGATTAGGTCAAGTGATGAAATCTATCCAAATTATGATTTAACTTATGTTTGATTGGTGTATGTATAGATATTTGCTAAGTTTGCAGCTGAACATATGCCATTGCAATTTGCAAGCTGTTAGGCTAAGACACCTAAATTGTTTAGATTTCGATGGAGTTGTAACTTACATGACATTACTCATTTTCGTTGTAAGAAGTTTCAGACTCGAGACTCACCTAAAAGACCTAAATTTGCAAGCTGTCAAGCATTATGATATTAAAGTCCAATGCACTTAACTTCTTTGCACAATAAATATCTAATTAATTAAACCCTAATCTTCTTCTTTACTCACCCCCTCAGCCCCCTTACAAGTTTAACAAATTAAACGAGCGAAAAACATGGTCCCCTCACCCTCTTTTTTATCACCACAGCGGGACATTCTTGCCGCCTGAGTCGCCAGCTGCATGTCCTGCATTTCTTGCTACTGATGAGAAATTAAAGCCTGGTACAAAGTTTTTGGCCACTTGGGAAAATCACAAGAATCTATGCTTGACTTGGCATTAATGCTCTGTTTCTACAATTAATTGTTTTCGGTGGTTGGGGAAAATGTTTTCGTTCAAGTACATGGGATATCACCATACACACCAACTACATTGAATTACACCAAGAGCAGCTTCATATTTTAAATAATTTTTGGAAAATTTTGAATATGATTTTTCAAAAATGTGAATTTCTTTAAAATGGGCCTAAATTTCAGGCAGGAATTTGAAACTTTTTTTTTGTTTATAAGTTTTGTAAAGAAAAACATTTTTGTCACTTTTTGTGTTTTGTAGGTTGGAACACATTATTGAGTATTGACAACATGTTTGCAAAAATGTAACCTAATATTTTAGTAAGAAAAAATAATATATAATTTTGTGGATCTTCTTATTTCAATTTGAAATGGTAAAATAAGATTTTTTTTTATTTAATTGTCCATATATATAATTTTTTTTTCAGCATGAAAAATAGGAATTTGTTACATATCTTTCCTTATATTAAGATACTTGACTTTTTTTTCATACGTATTCATCAATTCAGCCGGTCGAAAATTAATTCATCACAAATTTAAATTTCATTAAAAAATTTATTGTTGATTAATGTGTTGCTACTAGTATCTTATACACAATTAACTATACATATCTTATTAAAAAGGGTAAAGTATGGTTTATATCATTAACGTTTGTGAAAAATTTCAAAAATGCCCTTAACGTTTAATTTGATTTAATTTTACCCATAACGTTTTCGATTTGTTTCGATTTTACCCCCTTAATCATTGATAATTTTACCCTCAATTTTTCAATTTGTCGATGATTAGGGATAAAATTAAAACTAATTGAAAACATTATGAGTAAAATTGAATCAAATTAAACGTTAGAAGTATTTTTTAAACTTCTCGTAAACGTTAGTGACATAAATCATACTTTACCCTATTAAAGAATTTGATTAATTATTCAAAATCAATCACTTGGATTAAGCATCATGTGTTATACAAATATGTATAACAATATTTATACACTATTTAGTATTTGTATAAAAATATAATTGTTATTAATTAATTGTGTATTTATTTATTTATTAATTACAAAAGATATTACTTCTTAAGAAAATATACATATACATAAAATTAAAAACAGAGTGTCCATTATATGTGCCACTGTTGGGCCTAAGAGAAACCCCCAATCAAACTGAAAATTTAAAATGAGTTAACATTATTCGATTCGACTTTTGACTATTTTTAATTTTGACGAGGTCTCGTCTTTTTTGAAAGATGAAAATGAACTAATTTATTTGTTTGGAAGGTTCGTCCACTTTATCTCTACAATATTCGAGAAATTAGTTATTGAACTTTCAGTCCGGTGAATGTTCTAATTCACAAAAAAAAAAAAAGAAATTGATGACGCCATTTTTAACTATAAAAATAGTTAAATAAGTCGTCAACCATGTAAAAATTATAACACATAGGTTTATAAAACCAATTGACAAACCAGTTTAAACGTTAGGATTTAGGGTTAGTTTTAGAGATATATCTGTTCAAATTTGTAGATGATTGAATGATGATATGAGTTTTTGGTTGGTTAATTAAAACTTAATAAAAGTAAATCCGTGTAAATAAAAAATGGTGAGTGTGGAATTGGGTAGTTTAAAATAAAAGGGTCCACATGCACGCGCAAACACTGTCACCGGTTCGTGAAAAGACACCAAAATGCAAATTCAATTTAGCAGAACAGTCCTCGAATTTCGCCTTCCCGCCCACTCCTCCCAATCTTCCAAAATTTAAGCGCCTTCTATAAATACACGCTCCCACCACTCCTTCCATTTCTCTCATAACCAATCTTTTTTCACTACCAAAATCTTCTTCCCCTTCTCATTTCTGCGCCACCACCTCTTCCGCCGCAACACCCTCTTCTCCCGGCATGCCTCGCAAGCGAAAGTCCGCCTCTGCCTCTGCCTCTGGATCTCGCTCCGCGAACAAGAGAAAGACGGATCTGAAGAGTGAGCCAGCTGAAGAAGCTGAACTCGCTGCTTCGACCGTCTTGAAAGAGGAGGACATGAATGACGCCGGAGAAGAAGCTGAACTAGCTGCTTCGGCCGTCAAGAAAGAGGAGGAAACGAATGACGCCGGACTTGTTCCTTCCACGGCGGCGGATGAAGATGGACCTGATGCGGTGTTCGTCGGAGATCCCGTTCCGGACGAGGAGGCTAGGAAGCGTTGGCCTAAGCGGTATGAGAAGGTAATCTTTATCTAACTCTTACTAGTAAGCACTAAGAACTGCTCAAACTGAAGCTTGATGATTTCGAAGTTTGTCCGTGTTTGGATTTTGATGAAGCTTTGCATTTTTTGTTTTATATAATTTTAAAAAAACAAATTTTCTGCTGTTTAGATTTTACTTCTGTAAAATAATTTCATTTCAGTGTTAATATGGAAATAGTCTGAAGTTAATGGCTGTGGTGAAAACAGAATCTGGAGAGGATAATTTCCAAGATTTTGAAGGATTTTTTTCCTCTCTTGAACAGTAAATGCAGTTAGTGGTGATATTATTTACGTTTAATATGGTAGGGAAAATATATTCTGAAGGTGAAACTGACATGCAAGCTAATGTGAAGGCTACAACTGACTTTCTTTTTTTTTTTTTTTGGACTTGAGAAGTGACTTTCTTGAATGAGGAGTCCTAGTAATTTTGTTTCTAAACTATATGGTTGCTTATACTGGAGAACGCTGGAATCCTTTTTCTCCCTTTGACAAACTTTGATAATTAAACACACCAATATATATATTTTGTCAAGATTTCTATTCAGCCATTTTAGTGCAGTTAAAGTGTGAAACAAAAATTGATTTCAGCTTGGAATTATTAATATACCAAAAAAAAATATTCATCTCCATTTCCAATTAAAATCTATAAGTATATATTTTTCATCTATAAAATATGCATGCATGCATCCATTACAACAAAAATAACTCTTTTTCTTTTTGCTATATTTTATTATTTCTATATTTCTGTACTAGAATTTATTATTTCATGTGCTTGTTAGGTTGATCTATTAGATATGAACACATGCATGGGTGCATATATACTTAAATTTATTTATTTTAAATTAACTAGCATTAAAATGTTATTGAAGTAAACAATAGATTGACAAAAAAGCAATGCGTATTACTTGGATGGCCAATGTCGTAGCTATCTTCAGTTTCTAAACAGTGAAATTTTAAGTTTGAATATTGGAAATTGTAAAGTTTAACAATCATAATTGGCCCAGTATCATTCGTTCAAATGAACAATTTAATAATAATACACTATAGTCTCAACATAATTTTATGTCCAGAATAACATAATATATTAGGAAGAAGAGAAAAATTACAATAAAATGCGTATCTCTTCAAAATTTCAAAAATAAAATAAAATAAAATAGACTTCTAAAAAATGTGTTCCCAAACGAAGGACGCTTCGTTTTTGACAGAATCAACTTCTCTCTCTTGTTATCAAAATAATTATCTGTAATCTATACTTTCATATTCGACATTGAGTTCCAGCTAAATGAATGCTTTAAGTTTTAACAATTTAACTCGAATATTTTCTTGTGTTTAGGAGAAGTCAGCTGGGGCAAAATCAAAGAGGTATATATGAGTTTCAAAATTCGATCCCAATTTTCTTTTTGTAGCTGTTCCTCACCATGATTTAAGAGAAAAGCTAATCTGTTACACAATCCTGTAATTTTTAATACAGTGACAGTGACAACATCATACTTGCTCGGCGTCACTACACTCAGGCAAAAGTAGATGGGTGTACCCTTTATATGCTTTATGATGACGCTCATGTCAAGGTTAGTTGAGATTTATTCTTATTAGTGCTATGATGATTCGGTGCATTTTGCTGCATGCAATGTATTCTATGATTGCTCAATTAGGCATTTCATTATCACGCTGGATTAGTAGTTCTAGAAATTCGTATGCTTCACTTTTTCTACTTTGGTCAACGTTCAAGTTGCGTTTGGAATATGAATATAATGTAATAACTAGTAACCAGAGAAACATTCCAGAACCTTTTTGCCAATGTGAATTCTGATGTGGTAATGAAGTTGGACTGTTGGATTTGTTCTTTACATCATATGATAAGTGTTTCCAATAACCTTAACTCACGCGGAACATGGGACATTTTTTTAAAGAATAAATCTAGTTGTCCATTCATCCATGCATGTGTTTTCACACCTAATAGGCTTACGCGCCAAGCAACAAAGAAAGCAAGAGTTGTTTTTGTTGGGATGGATGATGCATATATATGTAGTGTTACCGTCTCTTTAAATCTGTTGTTGGACTAGTCCTCGACTTTATAAATTCCTATGTATGAAATTGTGGTACAGAGCATGTTTTATTTCCATTGCATTTGATTGATTGATATCTAGTTCATGTATGATTTTGTCTAAAAGTAAAGATATGATTCAGTCCTTTTTGATAAGTAGGCAGAGGAAGGCAGCGACAATTATATTTGTAAAATTGTTGAGATGTTCGAGGCAGTTGATGGAAAATTGTATTTCACAGCACAATGGTACTACAGGGCCAAGGATACAGTAAGTTTTAGTATTATGAAGCTCTATAGAAATTTAACTACAATTGTATTTATAGTTCTTGAAGTTTTAATATCTCTTTTTAACTTTTTCAGGTCATTAAAAACCTTGAATACCTTATTGATCCGAAGCGAGTTTTCTTTTCAGAGATCCGAGATGACAACCCATTGGATTGTCTTGTTGCAAAGTTAAACATTGCTAGGATACCTCTTAACGTATGGTAACTCTTTTTTTTTAAATTAAAATTTTTCAAATAAATTTTATTTTTAAAAAGTGTACTGCATTACTAGTTATTCTTCTTGCATTTATTTAATTGTATTTACAGATGAAGTTTAATTTCAGGTTGATTTGGATGCAAAGAAGGGAACGATTCCACCTTGTGATTTTTATTGTGACACACTATATCTTTTGCCATACTCAACATTTGTTAATTTGCCATCAGGTTTTTACTGCGATACACTATATCTTTTGCCATACTCAACATTTTTTTGTTTGTAATTGCCTCTCATTTTTGGGACAAACTTGTACTACAGAAAATAAGGAAAGTGGCAGTGAGTCATCATCAACGATATCATCCGATGTTGAAGTAAATGGAAAATCAGAAGTAAATTATGAAAATATGGAAGGTGTTAATCACGAAGATAACAAAGAACCCGAGCTTAGAGTGCTAGATTTATATTCTGGTTGTGGTGCGATGTCAACTGGTTTGTGCCTTGGTGGCATTTTGTCTGGCTTCAACCTTGTTACAGTGAGTTCTAATCTACTCTTTGGAAAAATAATCCATTGAATTCGTTTTGTTTTGCAATGTCTATTTTATTCTAATGATCTTATATTTTTAAATAGAGATGGGCAGTGGACTTGAATGAACATGCTTGTGAAAGTCTCAAGTTAAACCATCCTGAAACCCAGGTAATTCAATGTTTCTTTCTTTGTGAATTTCTACTTACGTGTGGGAAAATGCAAAGCTCTTATTGTCTTCCTCTTTACTTTGCAGTGGACAAAATATGTTGATATATGTATATATAGTATAGTATAATTTAGTTCTAAAGGGTGTAATAGATATTATATTTTAAGTGTGATTGCAACACCTGGTGTCTATAGTAAGTTTGAAAACAATGAACCCGTGATAGAAGGTTCAGGGTGAGGGAGTGATATCTATGCAATATCACCCAATTTCTCCATTTGTGATGTATTAATAACTTAATAGAAAAAAAATAGAAGGAAATAACCATGGCAGTGATTTAGGAGCACTGCCTCCATCCTGATTCTGTTTTCTCCTTGCATACCAAGAGTGCTCGCAGTCACAACCTCATTCTACTCTTCACTATGTTTCCTCCCACTGAATCATAAGTTCATAACCAAATCTATACACCCCCACCCTACCTTTTTTTTTTCTTCTCTCTTTTCTTATGACAAGATGATGAGGTATTTTATATGGATTGAGCCCTCTGTTGGTTCCGTTTAAGGGAATTATAAACTTGCTTCTTTTAATTGTTTGTTTCCTCATTCAGAGGGGGGGGCGGGGGGGTGGGGTAAATACTGAATTTCATGCGTTGAGACTTGCATAACATAGATCATCTGCTCTTTGTGTAGTCTGGCATGAATTTTAACTTTCATCTTGTATTAGATTGATGCACCCGAGAACAATCATGGCAGGTGTTTACTGTTCCTTTATATCAACATCCATTACATTGAGCATATATGTTGGTTGACAATGGCTGTATTTGTTTCTTGCCTTTGCTCTTCGATATTTCCCGGTTTTAGCTTTTATAGCTATTAGTCTTAAAGCTACCCAGTTCTAGGCGTTAGAAATTTTTTGCCACAGTTAGAGAGTAGAGTTTGATGGTTCCAAAGAATCGAAGAGTTAACTATACGCATTTTACAAGTTAAACTTGTAGAGGGGATTTGAGATTGGGAATCCCTTTCTGAATGTTTCTGTTTTTGCAAAGTTTTCTTAATGATCTTTGGTTTAGTCTGTTTATTGTTTTGAAATTGCAGTAATTTCTTAGTTGTCATACTATTCTTGATTTGTTGACTATTTGTTCTCTAAAACAGGTCCGAAATGAATCAGCAGAAAATTTCCTTTCATTGTTGAAGGAGTGGGAAAAGCTATGTAGTTTCTTCTCATTGGTCCAAAGCAAGGTGGGACATGAGCAGTATGATGAAGTTTTCAAGGCAGGAGATGATGATGACACGGGTAGTGACGAAGAGAGTGATGATGTTGCAGATGGCGAAGTGTTTGAAGTCTTTGAAGTGTTAGATATATGCTATGGTGATCCCAATAACAAAAAGGAGCAAGGGTTATACTTTAAGGTCTGATTGTAAGTTCTTCCTTTTCAATCTTGTTTCCTCTTTTGTCATCAAATTTATCTAAAATATTCGTGCTTTCATTGCAGGTTCGTTGGAAGGGTTATGGACCTAACGAAGACACTTGGGAGCCAATTTCTGGTTTAAGGTAATTAGTGTTTTGTTCTTCTATATAGATAAATCTTTATAATTCAATTTAAATGGTTTTAAATATGTTATGCTTTGTTAATTATTTATGTAGTATGACTTGCAAACATCATTTCATTGTAATATTTTCTCTACTTTATTTCCCTTTCTAAGGGTTAGTGTATTTCTGTTTGATACTTTGATGTATTATCTTATAGTTTTAGATGAATTCCTTTTGTTTTTCTAAAGTGATTATTTTTTTTTCAGTTAATAATAACATTGTTGTTTCATGGTTCCGTGTATTGGTTGAACCCTCATTGATATATTTTCTGTTTTGTTGGATCAGTAATTGCCGAGAAAGGATAAAGGAATTTGTTACCCGTGGCTTTAAGTCAAACATGTTACCATTGCCTGTAAGTTTGATTCACTGTGATATATATGAAGCTGTTTAGTTTGTAAGTTGATATTGAGTGAAGTTTTGATACATCAATGCGAGCGGTATTTGATGTCATATATATCATCAATGCTGTGATGTAGGGACAAGTTGATGTAATATGTGGTGGGCCTCCTTGTCAAGGCATCAGTGGTTTCAATCGGTTTCGCAACAGAGAAAGCCCACTGGATGATGAGAAAAACAAGCAGCTTATTGTTTACATGGATATCGTTCAATATCTTCAACCTAGATTTTCCCTGATGGAAAATGTGGTTGACTTATTGAAATTTGCAGAAGGTTTTCTTGGAAGATATGCGTTGGGTCGTCTTCTTAAAATGAATTATCAGAGCCGCATGGGAATTATGGCTGCTGGAGCTTATGGCTTGCCTCAATTTCGATTACGGGTCTTTTTATGGGGTGCAAAACCTTCTGAGGTATATAATTATGTTTTTGTTGTAGTATCTTATAAAATTTAGTTATCACGGTTATTTATATAAATTGACATTATTTTTCATTCTTTTGTTTTCGTCTTTGAAGTTTGAATTTGAGTTAAATTATTATTTCTTTTCTGTATGGTACAGAAGCTGCCTCAATTCCCTCTTCCAACTCATGACGTTATTGTTAGGGGTGTTATTCCTTTAGAATTTGAGGTATGTGTAAATTTCACATCAGACTTGTGTATCTGTGTTTGAATTCTAGGATAACATTTTAGAGATTTGCTTTAGTCATGACTTGGTGATTATTGATTACTTGTAATGTTCATTGGTTTAACTAGGCAATTAGCTATATGTTCGTTGCTAGGCATTTATTATTAAGTTGTTTGGTTAATAGTTTAAATTTGTAAACTCAATTTTTTAATTTGAATGGTATGGATCATTTTTTTTTATTTAAAAAAAATTGCTAAATTTTGAATTATAATATACTGAAGTACATAAGAAAATTTATCTATGTACTTGTAGATAAATACAGTTGCACATGATGAAGGTCACCAAATTCAATTGGAGAAAAAGCTTCTTTTGGAAGATGCTATTTCTGACCTTCCTTCGGTATGTTTTAATTTTTTATTTACTTTTTTTGTTTGGATATTTCATGATAAGTTAATTATTAATGAATTCTATTGTCATATTCAGATTGAAAATGATGAATGTCGTGATGAGATGCCATATGATAAACCTGCAAAGACGGATTTTCAACGGTTTATCAGATTAACCAAAAGTGGTAATACATTATTATTCGATTAGTTGAATATTAGATTAACAAGATATATAGACAGTATTTTCTTAATAGTTTGTCGTATGTTGCCTAACAGTTATTTTGTAATAATGTTTATTTATAGATTGTATGGTGGATGGAATGTGATTAATAATTAGTTTAAGTAATGTGCAGCAATGTTGGGTCTTCCGTCAAGTTCAAAAACACCAGGATCTTTATCTTTGCTTTATGATCATCGTCCACTTGGATTGAATGTAGATGATTATCAGCGTGTGTGTCGGATTCCCAAGAAAAAGGTTTTTCCTTTATCATTTCTTTCTAAAGTAGTGATATTACATATTCCTATCATTAACATTTTAATGATTGTTATTTATTGTCTTTAGGGTGCTTGCTTTAGAGATTTACCGGGTGTTCGAGTACGACCTGACAATAAAGTTGAATGGGATCCTGCTGTTGAACGTATATATTTGGATTCTGGAAAACCATTGGTAAGGAAGGTTTTATTTTGAAGTTATCTGATCATCCGTTTGTTTGTGGGACTATAGTTTGAATTCTTAGAAATATATTTCTAAAACATGTTTCTTTAATGTTTACTGCAGGTACCAAGTTATGCCATGACTTTTGTGAAGGGTTCATCATCAAAGTAACTTTTCATCCATATATACATTTTATCTATTAAGTGTTTGATTAATGAGTGGCATTTAAAATACTCTATGACATCTATAATTGTCTGAAGAGTTGATGAAAAAAACTTTTTTACTGTTTCTCTCTAATATTTTAAATGACATTTATACATTTTATGCCATTATTTAACAGATCCTTATTCTTTGTTATGTTTGGTATCCATATTCTAGACCTTTTGCTCGGTTATGGTGGGATGAAACTATTCCGACAGTTGTGACAAGAGCAGAACCTCATAATCAAGTATGTAATTTTTGTTTATGTAGTACAATCCATTGATATCAGATGTTAATGGAACTATCTCATTTGGTCTTGACTGCTATTTATGACTTGTTTTTGGAATAATAAAAAGATGAACAGTAAAGTTTTATTGAGCTTTGTTTGTATTTAAATACTATGAAGATTTTGTTTGTAGGAAACATGTTTGAATATTCTTTTTCCTCTTCTCATGGTTTTGCTCTTTAGAATGAAGGTCTTATTCAACATCCCAAATTGTGTTTTTTAGGCAATTTTACACCCTGAGCAAGATAGGGTGTTGTCAATTCGAGAAAATGCAAGGCTTCAAGGTTTTCCAGACTATTACAAACTGTGTGGTCCTGTGAAAGAAAGGTAATTTCTGTTATGCTGGTTTATGCTTCATATTTTCTGCACAATGTTAAATATGACAGTCAGAATGACGTTTTAGATTATTAGGAGAGCTTAACATCTAGTATTGGTTAGTTAATTAGTTTTCTGTTATAGGAAGGTTGTTAGCTTTCTGTTATTAGTATTCTATTATTTCTGCTTTACTTCTTGTTGGTTCTGCATCATCATCTATATAAAGAGATGTTGCTGCTATTCTTGTAACTGTGCTAATACAATTTCATTCAATTTTACTCACTCAAGATTCCAATTCTTTGTCTTCTCTGTTCATGCTTCTGCTGCATGCTTTCTTTCTTTCTTTCTTTCTTTCTCATCTTAGCCTAGTTGCTTTCATAGATGGTGTGAATAAGAGTTTGTTTTAGTTGGCTTGGTTTATTATGTCTGCAATAGCAATAATAATGAGTTTGATTCATTCTATCACATAATTGGTTTCACTTTAGGTACATTCAAGTTGGGAATGCTGTTGCAGTTCCAGTGGCAAGGGCTCTAGGATATACACTTGGTCTTGCATTTCAAGGTTCTACAACTAATGGGCCTTTGTATAAGTTGCCTGAAAAGTTTCCCATGATTAGGGAACGTGTTTCTTCTGTGTCATCTGAAGATGTTCGATAATAACTTAGTTTGCATTGTTGTATGTTTTGACTAATTAAGGATTCACCACATCCTTCGAACGAGGGATTGTATTTAAAAGGGCCAAGCCTAGAATTACATGGTCAAGAACATTGTATCACCTTGTCTTATTCAGTGTTATATTTAATGATATCATATGTTGTATTGAAAAAACAAATCCTTTGGTTGTCCAATGGACTACAATTTTTGCCATCATGTTACTAGTCTTTTTATTTTCCCAGTCAACCTTTTCTTATTGAATTTGTTTTAATTTTAAATTGTTGTAATAATGAATTTGATATATATAATTCAAATTCCAAAATGCAAGTCTTGTTATAAAATGTTGCTAGTTAATTTCTTTAGGTATATTCTGTGTTAATTATTTATTTTAAGGTCTTCTACTTTTACGTATTCTAAATCACTTGATCACACCGTTCAGAAAAGCAAAAGATAAAACTCCACAAATTCCATCTTTGTCATCCTTTCTCCAAAAGCCAACAAATTGTATGCGTCATTGATGAATCTGTGTAACACGATATGGGCATTTTTTTAAACTTAATTAAAAAGTTCTCATTTACCATTTTAAACTGAAACAAGATTTTTTGCAATCGCTAAGTGCAAAGAATTTTAAACGACCCATGAACCCTCGGACTAAAAAAGTGGGACGCAGATAAATTATAGATTCATTAGTTATAATTAAAAATTAATCTGATTTAATAAACTAAAAATACTTTCAAGAACATGGGCCTTTTTATATACGGTTACTTCTACTAATATAGGGTTTTAATTTCCCTGCTTTTGTTTCTCTCTCTATATATACAGGAAATCAAGATTCAAGAATGCATGAATAGGATTAGTTTCACAAAATGAGGACAAGGAAAAGGAAAGCACTCTCCGACTCGTCCGCCGCCAGCGCCACCAATGTCAGCCAAGAAGCAACGGCGGCTCAGAAGATGACTCCAGAATTCAGCATTGCAAAGCACTTACTACTCTCCAAACAAACCAACGGCGGTTACAAGAACGTTGTGTTTTCGCCTCTCTGCATCAAACTCCTTCTTAGCATTGTCGCCGCCGGGTCCAGCGGCCCGGTTCGTGATCAACTCCTCTCGTTCCTCCGATCAGAATCCATCGACGATCTCAACTCCGTCGCAACTCGGCTCTTCTCTTCCGTTCTTGTGGACAGTTCTTTGAGCGGCGGGCCTTGCCTTTCTTTCGCTAATGGTGTTTGGATTGACAAATCTCTTTCTCTTAAACCTTCCTTCTCACAAGTTTTGGAGAATGTTTACAAGCCCGCTTTCGTTTCACTTGATTTCACAAACAAGGTAAATTAAACAAACTTGTTTTTATTTGACCAAGAGTGATACCTAACTACTCAGAAGTCAATTCAATAACTAAGTTATGTTATTCAAAATTTTAAAAATTTATCATTCAAAATTAAAAAATTTTATCATTTGCTAATGATTAAAAAATATAAGTTATTATAACTCATTTACTATCATCATTTCATTAACTCATAAATATATTGGCTCCATACTTTATGTTATGTGATGTTGGGTTTGGTAATATATAAAATATTGTTTTGTTAAATTGATAATTGATGTTAGTTAATTGGAAGTAGCTGTAAAATTATTGTTTCTATAAATTAAAAGGCGGTAATCCAAGTGCAGAGTAGTTAATTTCATATGAAGTTATTTAAAATCGTTAGATTATATTTTAGTATTTTGATCAAATATATCAATAAATTTAAAAATGATTAATAAATTTCATATGAAGTTAACTGCATTTAGTATTCAACAAATAAATGATTGGTATAATTATATTATATTATTATGAAAGGTTGAATAGTAGCAAAGGAGATTAACTCATGGGCAGAAAGGGAGACTCAAGGCCTTATTAGCAATATCATTGATCCACTTTCAATCGAAATGAAGAACATCATCATGGCTAACGCACTCTACTTCAAAGGATTATGGCCGCCCGGTGACTCATTCAAGAAAACAAAAACAGTTGATGGTGGCTCAGTGAAGGTTCCCTTCATGAATCGAAGTCCTCACGTAAGGGCCACTGCCATTGCTCATCAAGGTTTCAAGGTTCTCACTCTTGGCTACATGAACGCCATCCAAACGCCATCCAAGATGTCTCCAGAAAGGAGTTCGCGATGCACATTTTTCTTCCCGATCATCATATCAACGGCTTGCCGGCTTTGGTTGAAAAGGTTTGTATACTTTTGAAGATATATATTTTCATATGAATCATAATTTGACCTATTTTATTAGAGAAAGTTTAGGGAGCCATCAATACGCATTTTTCTTCTTTTCTTTTTCCTCTTTTACTGCCTATTATTTCCCTAATTACACTCAGGCTCCCTATTAGTCCCCTAATGTTGGTTCCGTAACATTACTTATTTTACTAAATTACTTAATATAACGCTTGTTAATATTTTAGTTATTATTTTCGCATAACGTGAGTAATCATTCAATTTTAATCCTATAAAATATTTTGATATCTACTTGTTTGATAATTTTTTATGATAAAATGATGTGTTTGGCATTTATTTTAGACATCATATAAATTTTTTGATATAGAGATTACCTTAAATAGGGTATTTTATAATGTGTGCAAAAATGACTTTTTAATCTCTATTAAAAAAAAAATTGTTTGTTATTATCTGAAAAAAGTTAATTAAGAGATACATACATTTGTTTGATTTCTTTAATATAGAAATAGAAAATTCTTTTTTAGTCTATGCTTATGATGATTTTATATATTAAAATACTACATCCATATAACAAATAGTCGTTAAAATAATTTTTATTTATTTTTTTTTGCTGTGAATTAAATTTTTTGTACTATACTTCATTATGTTTAGGTAAAATATTTATACATAATGCATGTACTTATTAGATGTAAAAACACATAAATTAATGCATGAATCTATGGACACACATGTTTACTCTATTTGTTTTTCTCTTTTGTATACACAATTGTTACACAAAATACATTGTCTTAATAGTAAAAACAATTCATGTGTGTATAAATATACATCAGGTGTGTTCCGAATCTAATAAATCTCTTGAAAGGATGCTCCCGAGAGGTATAAAAACACTAAGTGCATTAAAGATCCCAAGATTTAAGCTATCTTTCATGGTTGACGCTTCTCCAGTGTTAAAGGAGATGGGTTTGGTGTTACCATTCATGGAAGGAGCTTTGACTGAAATGGTGGAAGGGAGAGATAATGCACATGTTTCTGAAATTATCCAAAAATGCATCATTGAAGTGAATGAAGAAGGAACCAAAGCTTCTGCATCTGGAAGGTTGATGATACATACGATGGCTGGAAGAGGAGTAAAGAAGGAGCCTCTCATGGAGTTCATTGCAGATCATCCATTCTTGTTTCTCATCAGAGAACAGATTACTGGAACTACCCTCTTTATTGGCCAAGTGCTCAATCCTCTTCATGCTTAATTGATGCCTTGCATGCTCATCAGTTACAAAAGTAAAACACATGAACAAACTTTTATTTAGAATTTAGGATTGAGATTATGTTTAATGATTTAGAGTTTAAAATTTAATATAAGTAATAATTTAAACAATTTTCTAATATTAATTTAAAAAATTGGTTATTTATCGTTACTCTTTTATAATTATGAATTATACTTTCTATAGCCATATGTATAGCACTTTTTTAATATAATTTCTGGTAAAATTAAAGTCTGTTAGTTTAATTTGGCCAAGAATGTTTTATTGTCATGCATAGAAACAATATTTTATTTTTCCAACTTTATTAATATCTTCTTTCTCTTCCAAAAATCTCATTTTCATAAATAAGATTGCACTAAAAAAAACAGAGAAAAAATATTTATGATTTCACCAAGAAAGGAGTAATTTAGTCATTGAATTTACTAAAGTATATATTATTTCTATTATTTTCTTTGGTTTTCTTTTCTTTTCTTTTTTTAATTTTAAAAAATACCAAACACGATTTAAATATGAACTACCTCGGTTTTTCTAAAGAAAAAGTTATTGAATTTTAGCATAAAATTAAAATAAACGCAAAATAGTTAATCAATTCCGCTATCCACACATTCTTTTGGTAGACACCAATTTAACACCCGTATAAAATATAGTTATTAAAGCGTTAATTGCTTTCCACTTTTTGTGGTCCACCTATAATAATCGTATTTTTATACGTGTGTAAATGTAGTGTCTATCAAAAGGGTGTGTGGATAACATTATTCATAGTTAATTAAGGGAGACATACAAATTGAAAATTAAACAAACTTTTTTGGCTCTATAACTATAAATAAAATACTCTATATATATATAATGTCTATAAAAATATAAGAAAGAACTAAATCAAAATTAAAATTGAAAAACTAAACAAAAGTTTAGTAATAGTAAAATACTACAGAATGAGTTTTGAGAGACCGATATCTAAAGTGAGTCGCGTTCATCGAGGGATTGAGGTTTTGAAAATTAGATCGGTCATTAAACCGTTTAAATTATTAGTTATTGATGTTATAGGTTAAATAATCGTTTTATAATAAAATAATATATAAAATAAAAAAATAAAGAGTATAATTATATTTTGATATAAATGTTAAAATTAATATAACACAAAAGTTAAATAAAAAAAAATAGTCAAATATTAAAGTTTTTATATGTATAAAATTTATGGTATTATATATTTTATGCTATAAAATGATAAAAGGATGATCACTGGCGTGTGACAAGGCGATACAGCTCAACAGGAGTCATGGGTCTGACCTACATTGAACCTTGTGTTAGGTTTGACCTTTTAAAGATATTTAATAAATTTAGTCAAATATTTTTTTTGGTGACAAATTTAGACAAATATAAAAGCTTTTTTGTATATATAGGTCAGACTTTAGTCATAAAAAAGATTTTTAAACTTAATAAGCTGCCTCATTTGTTTTTTCAAAAAATATACTATAAAAATATATTTTTTGTTGATACAAAATAATCTTTTTGTTCTATGTTAGACAAATTCAAAAAATCAATTGATAGTAATTCAATTTATACAAATCTATTAAGTTATAGGCCAATATTTACACCAACTTAATTATTGAAATTTTTTTATTGGGCTAGTCTGATTCTAAATTAAACAAAAAAAATATTGAGACTTATTTTTATTGTTACAGGCTTAAAAAACAGGCCTAAGGCCGAGTCAGAATTTTTAAATAACCCAGGCTAAACAAAAAAAAAAGTCTATGATAGATAATACTAATAAGCAAAAAATAGGCTAATTTAATTTTATACAGGCCAAACTTATTAAGCTAAAATCTAACATGACCTTTTAACACTCCTAATGACCACTAAAAAGTAAATTATTAGCATAATTATATCTAAATTCTTAATTATTAGTATATATATTTAATTTAACTTAGATGTATTATATTATTATTTTAAAAATAAATATAATTTATTATATAAAAATATTAAATAAAATTATACACAATATATACCTTTTTTTTTTTACAACAAAACAATACATACTTGTATCAAAGAAGCAACAAGTTTCAAAAATAATAGAAAAGAAAAAAAAATTAAAAGACAACTAATAATAAAAGCCTTTATTAGAATAAAATTAAAAACAATACATATGTTTTTTGTAGTGGTGTCGATCATCTTCTATTCTTTTGGGATTTTTTTTTTTCTTTATAAAAATAAGGTGCCAAAATGCACCACGTGATGAGCATTCTTGGCACTCTGAATTCTGATGCTTGTGCATTGTAGGACTAGGATGATATAACCATCATTCTAGTTTTTTTTTTTTAACTAAATTATTATTATTTAAATTTTGCATAGCCTATAACTTCAAGATTTTAATTATTTTTTTTCAAATAAATAACCGATTTTTTAAAAAATATTGAAAGAATCTATTTAGGATTTTAGGTATAAAGACGCGTACAATCATTCTTATGATAAAGTGCACCAAAAAAATTCTTATGAGGTAAAGTTTGTAATTAAATGGTTGTCCAAAAAACAAAAAAGTTTGTAATTAAATTTGTGAAATCATTTAAATATTCTCAACAAATTAATTTAATTTGTAATTATTACTTGAGACGTTACCATTACCATTATTATCTGCAACAAATCGAGATCAAATATTTAATATGTATAATTTTATTATTTTTAATATATATTATATACTAGTGATTAATTTTGATGTGCAAATAGCGAAAACATAATCATTATTTAAATTTTGCCTGGCCAATAACTTGATTTTAAGTATTATCTGTATAGGTAAAGTTTGTAAAACTTTTTTTTGTCTTGGTAAAGTTTGTAATTAAATGTTTGAAATCATTTAATTTGTAATTTGAAATTTGTAATTATTACTTGATACATATTGGGATATCTTTTGTAAAAGTAAAAATAATTTTATATCTGAATATCTCATATAATAATATCTTTTATTTATCAATTATGTTTGGATACAATAATATAAAAGTATTTTTTTATTTATTTACTATGTTAAGAACATCTTTTTTTCGAGTAAAAAAGATCTTTTAAAAAAAATATAAAAAACATTTTCTTAAAAAAAATATTTTTTTATTTTATTTTACTAGTGCTTTTACTTTTACTATTAGAAATCATCCAAATACACTAAAAAACATAAAAAAATATTTTTTTATCAGAAAAAAATTTTTTTTAGCCAAATAATAACATCAAAACAAATTCTTAATATAGTCAGTAATCCTTAAATAAAATTCTAATCTAATATGCGATAAAATAATCCTTCACCTATGGGGTTTGGGATATTATAGTAGCCATTATTTTTTTATTTTGGTGAGAATTACCATTACCATTATTATCCGCAACAAATCGAAACTGAATCTTTAATTTGAATTAAAAAAGGTAAAACAGATCAAGCAAATCGACGCTATTAATTTCGCTGCTTCTGCGTGCTTATAAATAGAGAGAATAGAAAATCAAGAATGCACGATGATTGATTAGTTTCTTTCTTTCACATGATGACTACTCCAGAATTCAACACTTTTCCGAGTGACACCACCACTAATCCGAAAGACGAGTGCAAGGCTATTAGTGTTATGATGGTGGAAGAAGCTAAAGCAATAACAATAGCACCCCCTCCTCCCAGGCTGAAGCTCCCTAAAGAGCAATCTAAGCTCCTCTCCAAATTTTTGGAAGTATTTGCTTGTTTAGAGGTTAATATGCTTTTGTTGAAGAATTTGAGAGAGATACCGACCTATTTTCATTCCATGAAAGAGTTTTTATTGAAGAAGAGAACATTGAAGAAGGGTGACACCATAGTAATGACCAACGAATGTAGCTCACTCATTCAACAGAACTTGCCCACCAAAAAGAAAGATTCGCGTAGTTTCCAAATCCCTTGCACTATTGGAAATACTTCATTTGAGAGGGTGTTATGTAATATTGGCTCTAGTATCAATCTAATGCCACTCTCTCTTATGAAGAAGCTTGGGATCAAGGAATGAAGCCCACAAAAATTATTCTACAGATGGACAACTCCGTGAGATACGCTCACGGCGTGGTTGAGAATGTCTTGGTTCAAGTTGGCAAGTTCTTATTCCCGGTTGATTTTGTAATTCTAGATATGAAAGAAAGTGTGGGAGATCCTTTGATTTTGGGAAGGCCCTTTCTAGCCACTTCAAGAGCCCTAATTGACATGGAAAGTGGTGAATTGACGCTTAAGAGTCATGATGAGTGCTTAGGCCCCTTTAAGTGTTTTGAAAACTTATATAGGTGTTAAAAATGCTAATAGATGGTCACAACATTAAGAAGCTAATAACAGTTGATGATTGCGTCAAGTAATAACAAGTGGGTTTTACACTTTCTTTTTTTTTTGTTAAATTACAGAATGTAGTAATTAATAAAAGAAAGTAGAGTTTTGCAAGGTTTGTGCATGCATGCATGCATTGCAAGCAAAGCAATAACCTAATTAGAGATCCATGAATTAAGGCCTAAAAAATGCTTTAATACTAAAAAAGACATGAAAATAATGAAAAGTGGATTTTATAATTTCTTTTCATATTGATCTATGTGTGATTTTTCACAGCCATTTTGATTATTAGCCATTAACAACCTTGCTCATTGTGAATGTCATTCTTTTTGTTATATATATAAGTATATAAAATAGTTGATAAGACGTATAACTAAAAATAACCACCAATCCGACGGTCACTTCCCCTGTTGTCTATTTTAGGAGAGTGTGTATCTCTCTCACTAATAATCAGAGACAGAATGGAGAGAGAGAATGAAAGAAAGAGAGGTTGTGTTGATTTGTGTGGTGAAAATGGAATAAAGAAAATGGGGTCAGCTGGATCAATGAAATATGCTACCTTGTCTTGTGTTTTGATTTGAGTCAGAGACTTTCAAAGCAAGAAAAGAGAAACAGAAACAGAAAAAGGAAAGACAAAGAAGAAGAAGAAGAAGAAACAAAAAAGGATCACAGTAATAATAATAATACCAATGCCTTCATCATTAGAGTATTTGGATTTGTTTATCTTCTCTGCCAGCAGATACCTCTCCCATCCTTTCCTAATTTTCCTTCATTATCAGGTTTTCCCATTATCTGAGAAAATTGAGAATTGAAGATTGAAAATCTACTGTGGTAAGATGTCATAAGAACATAAACATTTCTGGTTTTCTCTGCAGGGATGTCTGATTTGCTTAGTTCTTGCTATTGGATGGGCCTTTGCTGCTAATGTCAGGTATTCAGTTTCTCGAATCGATATTCGCATATTCTTTTGTTTCTAAATATAACTTTATATTAAAAAAAAATACTATCATGATGATACAAAGAAACTTATGATAGATTTTTTGGCCTCTCAGGAACAAAGAGAGAAAAAGAATAAAGAGAAGTATGGATAAGGGTAATAGCTTTGCTTTCCTTTGTCATGACATCAATCTACTCGAGCATTCCAATCAGGTCAATCTGCCAAGAGTCACAGTAATCATGCCATTAAAAGGGTTTGGAGAGCACAATCTCCATAACTGGAGGAGTCAGGTATATCAAACTATTCTCATTTTGAATATGCAAGGTTTTGTTTATGTTTTCCATTGTTGTATTTCTAATCTGTTTGTTTCTGTTACATGTATGTGCAGTTAACATCACTTTATGGTGGCCCTCTAGAATTTCTGTTAGTGGTAGAAAGTAAAGAGGACCCTGCTTACACTGCTGTATCAGACTTAATATCAGAATTTGGGGTATAAATAACTGAAAAAACTTCATATTGAGGCTTGATTCTATTAATTTGTTTCCCTTTCACTTATAATCAATTGGTGTATGCAGAGTGCTATTGAAGCTAAGGTTATTGTAGCTGGTTTATCAACAACTTGTAGTCAAAAGATTCATAATCAGTTGGTATGAGATTTTTTCTTCTTCTTACATTTACTTTGTTTCCGAATCCGCTATAAACGAATGCATGTATTGGAATCTGGCCAGGTTGGAGTGGAGAAAATGCACAAAGACAGCAAGTATGTATTGTTTTTGGATGATGATGTTAGGCTTCACCCTGGAACTATTGGAGCCTTAACTTATGAGATGGAAAAGAATCCGGAGGTATATTTATAAACTTGCATGATTCTTTTCTTCTAAGTTGTGTGTTCAATCCGACCATTTTTATAGTTTTACTGTCTTGATACTTAACAGATATTTATTCAAACCGGATATCCTCTTGATTTACCATCTGGAAGTTTGGGAAGTTACTGCATCTATGAATACCATATGGTACAAAACTACCCTCTTGCTTTTATATTTATTAGAATCTATATATGTTTGATCACATTCTTATTCTTTTTTGCAGCCTTGTTCAATGGGATTTGCCACAGGTGGAAAAACATTCTTTCTTTGGGGAGGGTGCATGATGGCAAGTAGCTTCTACTTTTTCAGATAAACTTGCTTAGGAAACAAACTAGATATGATTGATTCTAACTATATTCAGTTTTAATTTCCTCTCTAGATGCATGCTGTGGACTTTAGGAAAGACAACTACGGCGTAGTCTCTAGCCTTCGGTATGGTGGATATTCTGATGACATGACTCTTTCGGCCGTAGCTGGTATACCTTTTATGTCTAGATACATTGATTTTTTTATCAAGTTGATAGTTGTTCTCGAACCTCGAATGGAGGGACTAATGGCTAGAATGTTGTGTTCAGGGGCTCACAAGAAGCTAGTTTCTTCTCCCCCACTTGCTGTCTTTCCTCATCCCCTTGCAACTGATCTTAATTTTGGAAGGTTTGTTGTGACAATTTAAGCTATTTTTCTTTCTTTCTTTGTTCATATATTTGTTAACTGCTTTAAAAATTATATGCAGGTATTGGAACTATTTGAGAAAACAAACATTTGTTTTGGAGTCATACACATTTAAAGTGAACCAGATAATGAACCGTGCATTATTTTTTGTGCACTGCTATTTGTCATGGGGATTTGTAGCACCGTTTTTTATGGCAGCGTTTCATGTCGCGGCGGCACTTAGAGTTTACATGAATGGCCAGTCACTTGAAGAAATTACCTATGTTTATGCGGGTGAGAACACTATCTTTCCCTTTTAGGTAGGTTATTAGTGTTGATTTTAGGAGTGGTTTAATAGTGAGAGAGGTTTAGAGTTACTATACTCTCTCCCCTCTCAAGAATTTCTCATCAGATTCTGAATATTGAATCAATCATGCTTTTCAATTTGGTTAAAGTGTTCAGAATTAGGTATGGCAGTTTACTGTGATATTCTGTAGTGGATTTTTTATATTCTATTTCTTCTACTAATGAAAGCATTCCTCAAAGAATTAATCTACGTATACCACTGTACACCTTCATACACCTATTGTTTTCTTCTTCTATTTTGATTTTTGTGTTGAGATATACTATTTATGTGTTATCGTATGTTGTATTCATGTGTTTTGTGAATTTTTCTGTGCTAACATTTACATTTTCCGTGTTGTAAATGTGATGTATGAAGGTGTACAGTGGTACATGTAGCATTATCGATCATGAAAACACAAAGTCTGCAAAAAAGGATGAAAAGAAAAAGAATTTAGCTTGAGAAAATTCAAGTGTTCTAATGGTTTTGTGTTTGCTTAGGAGTAAGATTGGTGGGGTTCCTAGTAGTGTGCACTCTTCTTGCTCTATTTTCAATGTGGAACTTGACAAGAATAGAAGTTAGACTCTGCAATATATTGTCTCCAGAGGCACCTCCACTTCATCTACGCTCCTATAACTGGATTCTTGTAAGTATTCATTTCTCCAAACTCACTTTATATGTATCTGGATGGATGCTTTTGACTGATATCGTCCCATTATATGCGAATTCTACCATCTTAATTTAAGAGTGATTCGTGTACTTATCTTCTTGTCATCATCGAATGGAGAGTATCGGATGATAATTCTTTGGAATGTTGAACAGGTGTTCATAGCAATGCTGGTAGGTAACTTCCTATACACGATTTGCGCCGTTCGCTCTCACTTCTCTCAATCTATCAATTGGTCTGGCATCAGATACTATCTGAAGGATGGAAAAGTCAGCAGGGTAAGTTCATCAAATTTTATATGCTAATTTCACCAACAACCATGTTCTTTTTCTTTTTTTTTTTTTCAGCTATGTTATTAACTATTAATTTGTGTTATAATGTTCAGATTGAGAGAACTCAAGGAACAAAGGATATGCATCCAGTTTTCACAGACTTGGCTGCAAAATATTTGTATGGCAAGAAAGAGTTGGCTTCTAAAGGCAATAATCATAATAAGGGCAAGAAGAGGCGTCAATCAAAGAAATTTAACTAACTATATATACACATACATATATATATATAGAATTATGGCTTCATGCAGCATACAACAAAAGTCACTGTCTAGGTAGCTATACTAATACTATGTAGTGTGTCTCTGCCCCAGTTTTTTGAGGCATGATGGGGCAGCATGATTTTGAAAAAGAAGAGTTTTTGGTAGATCAATATTGTTGTTGTTATTTATTTAGTTATTCATCATTGTTTAGAATCCTTGTTATTCATCAGAAGAAGAAAAAAATGATTATTCAGATCATGGGGGGGCTGATTTTTTTGTAAATCTAACAATTCAATTCTGTATTTTTGTTTTTAATGTGTGCAGTTGTTTTACATTCCTTTTCTTGCAGTTGTAGCTTCTGATTAGTGATTTTAGGTATAAAATAAATACCTCATCAGATACATAGCATGAAAGAAAATGACCATTTATATAAGAAAAGCATAGAAAAGAAAAAAAGGTAGTGTTTTTTGAGCTTTATGATTTAACATTCAGATTTTGTGTCATGCAAAGCAAGTGTTTTGGTGCATTTTTTTCATCTGATCAAGTGATCATACATTCAGCTCTTCAGGAATTATATAATTTATCTCAATAAAATTTATTTGTTTTATTGAGGAAAAAAAATCCAAAGTAATGGCCATAAGACAAGAATCCATCATTAACATTCACTACAATTGAAGTAAAGTATTCGTCACAAATGTAATAAAAAAGATTCTCCAGAAAAAAAATAAAAATAAAAGGAAAGAAAATGATAGTTGCTATTAGGCTACAATCATAGAGGACAAATAGAGAAAAGAAAGAAGAATTTTCATCCAAATAGTTCAAAAGAATACCAGGAAAATGATGCAGAAAAAAGAATCATGCAGTTATATAATATTAAGTATCTGCTTTCACACTTGGAGTGCAAGTTGTGATGCTGCTGCTTATTTTTCAACAAGCTCAATATTCTTTCTTTTCTCTCATATATTCCACTCAAAGTCACATTAACTTAACACAAAATTATTCTTTCAAGAACAGAATAAAGCAATGAACAAAAGAATCCAATACCAGCAATACATAAGAACTTGTCCTGATGCTTCTTATCTCCATTATCATTCCAAAATTGGTCCCAAGAAAGTGACCAAGAAACAAAACACACAGCAAAATAGAAGCAAAAAAGAAGAAAGCAAAGATGGGTTGCAATGGTTCAAAATCTTATGAACCAGAACCTTATTCCAGAGAAGCCTCCATGGCTCCTTCAGCTTATTCTGAACAATTCTCATCAAAGCCTAAAACCAAAGGCCTCACACATGAAATCTTGATGCAGATCCCATTATGCAAGGTTCATCTGATGGATGAAGGAGAAGCTCTTGAGCTGGCTCAAGGCCAGTTTATGATCATCAAAATCATGGATGATAGTGTGTCCCTAGCCACCATCATAAGAGTAAGCTCTTTATCAACCACAATATGTTCATAAGATTGTTGTATTTATCTGTATCATACTGTATCGTATTCAATACTCATATTTGTGCAATATAGGTTGGAAATGAACTTCAGTGGCCTTTGACGAAAGACGAGCCGGTGATGAAGATGGATGCACTCCATTACCTCTTCACCTTGCCTGTGAAAGACGGTGGTGAGCCTCTCAGCTACGGTGTGACATTCCCGGAGCAGTACCTTGGGAGTATGGAGTCCTTGGATTCTTTTCTGAAGGAGCACTCTTGCTTCTCTGGATTGAAATGGAGTAAGGAGAAAGGTGGTGATCTTGATTGGAAGGAGTTTGCTCCG
>JASCZI010211600.1:54617-76209 GCA_036250425.1 Stylosanthes scabra | reverse complement strand
TTTGATGTTAGGAGCTTTCATGGTCTTGCAGGATTTTATAGGAGGTTTGTTAAAAAAATTTCCACTATTGCTGCACCTTTAACTGAAATCATAAAGAAAGATGTGGATTTTAGATAGGAAAAAGAACAAGAGATTACTTTTAACACACTGAAAGATTTGTTGTGTTCTGCACCCATTCTTGTTTTGCTTGATTTTTCAAAGACTTTTGAAATATAATGTGATGCTTCCGGGATTGGTATAGGTGTTGTTTTGATGCAGGAAAAGAAGGCAATAGCTTATTTCAGTGAGAAGTTAAATGGAGCTCGTCTCAAGTACTCAACTTATGACAAGGAACTGTATGCCTTGGTGAGAGCATTAGAAGTGTTGCAACATTATCTGCTACCTAAGGAATTCATAGACCATACCGATCATGAATCCTTAAAGCTCTTAAAGGACCAAGGAAAGTTGAACTAGAGACATGCCAAGTGAGTAGAGTTCTTGGAATCTTTTCCATATGTGATTGCTTATAAGCAAGGTAATGAGAATGTGGTCGCTGATGCATTGTCTAGAAGGTATGCCTTAATCACCACCCTCACTTCTAAATTGTTAGGCTTTGAGCATATGAAAGATTTGTATGCGATTGATCCTGACTTTGCTTCTATATATTCTGCACGTGAATATGGTGCAAATAATAGGTTCTATAAACATGATGGTTTTTTTTTTAGAGGAAATAGGATTTGTGTTCCTGCTTGCTCAATTAGAGAATTGCCTGTTACTGAATCACATAGTGGTGGTTTAATGGGTCATTTTGGTGTTCAAAAGACTTTGGATGTTTTATCTAAACATTTTTATTGGCCCCACATGCGTAGAGATGTAGAAGAGTTTGCTCTAGATGTGTTGCATGCAAACAAGCTAAATCTAAATCTTTACCACATGGGTTGTATACTCCTTTACATATTCCTACTCATCCTTGGATTGATATTTCTATGAATTTTGTACTTGGATTACCTAGGACTAGAAAAAGGTAGAGATAACATTTTTGTTGTTGTGGATAGATTTAGTAAAATGGCGCATTTCATTGCATGTCATAAAACTGATGATGCTACACACATTACTGATTTATTCTTTAAAGAGGTTGTTCGTTTGTATGGTGTTCCTAGATCTATTGTGTCTGACCGTGATGCTAAGTTTCTCAGTCATTTTTGGAAGGTTCTATGGGGTAAGTTGGGCATTAAGCTGTTATATTCTACTACTTGTCATCCACAGACTGATGGACAGACTGAGGTAGTTACTAGAACATTAGGAACAATGTTGCGTGCTGTAGTAGGAAAGAACTTAAAGACTTGGAGGATTGCTTACCTTTTATTGAGTTTGCTTATAATCGTTCTGTGCACTCCTCTACTAGTTATTCTCCTTTTGAAATCATATATGATTTTAACCCTTTGACTGTTTTGGATTTGATGCCTTTACCTATGAGTGACCTTGTTAGCTTAGATGGAGAAAGCAAGGCTGAAATGGTCAAAGCAATACATGAGAAGGCTCGTGACATGATTGAAAGGAGGAACAAGACTACAGCTGAAAGAGTGAATAAGGGTCGAAAGCGAGTAATCTTTGAAACAAGAGATTGGGTTTGGATTCATTTGAGGAAGGAGAGATTTCCAACAAAAAGGAAATCTAAACTTGATGCTAGAGGAGATGGCCCGTTCCAAGTGCTGGAGAGAATAAATGATAATGCCTACAAGATTGATCTGCTAGGTGAGTATAATGTCTCAGCTACTTTTAATGTTTCTGATCTTTCTCCTTTTGATACGAATGCAGATTCAATAACGAATCTTTTTGAGGAATGAGGGAATGATACATGTGTAAGAGGACAAAATGGAGATTTCACACTTCCAGAAGGTGCCATCACTAGAGCACGTGCAAAGAAGCTTAAGGAGAGCTTCAGGAACATGGCCACACTCATACATGAAGAGATGTATCAATTACTAGCCAAGGAAGAGAAAATCAAACCCATTGGGTTAAATGTTAAAAAGCCAAGAGTTGTTTGGAAATTCATTGGGCCTGAATAGTGGAACCCAATTATCTTAAGATAATTTATATTTGAATTGTTTAGTAGTATATTATGAATTTAAAATTTAAATCAAATATGATCTAATCCTTTAAGATCAAATCTGATTTAAATTGCTTATCTTAGAAGTTAAGATTTGATCTAAACTAATAAGATCAAATCTTATCTAAATTAGTTAGGATTTAATTAGGAATTATATCTTTAATTTAAATTTAAATTTAAATCTAGGTTATTAGAAGGTTATTTAAACACTTTTTGTAAATCATTTTCATCATCAAATTTAATGAAATTTATTTTCATGCTTTATGAAGCATGAATTTTGAGTGTACAAGTGAGCTGAGTGATTTGCTAAGAACAGAAATCCTAGTAGGTAAACTTCTATCTTTTTTTAATTATCTTGTTATTTCCGCTGTGTTCTTTATCAGTAAGCTTGACCAATTTGAATGCTTTTACATTTGCCAAAGTGGAATCTAATCTTAACTTCAGCAAACTTTTATAACTACTTAGATATGGAGTAGTATAGTTTTGATTTATAACTTTTAAGTGACATTATAAGACAGCAACTAATTATCACATTGCAAGCTAGTTTTAAAATAAAATGAATCCCTTGAAGTAGCTAGAAATAGATTTACTGCTACTTACCCCAATTGGGAATCCCATATAAACATGTTGCTTGGTAATGCATTGTGCGATCCATACATTTTGTTGACTGTGAATGAAGTGTTTCAGTTAGAGGTTAGGAATGGATTTTCCTAGCTGGTTATGCATGAGGAGATATTTTCTTGCATTCCACTAGAGAATTATCTGTTATGATTTTGCCGAATGAAATGAAATGAAATTTGAATTTTAGTTAATGCTTGAATTACCGAATCAGATGATTCAGATCTGAAACTTTTGTTTGCCTAGACAAATCAGTTTAATGATGAGAAGAAATAGTAACTATGTTGCTTGGATTATATGATATTGTTTAAGCGTTATCTTTTGATGAGCTCTAACTTTAATGGCAGCACGTACACAGTATATGTATAATAATTTTTATGAATTTTTGATAGAATAGTGTAACTATGAGTATATTCAAGGTAATTGTTAAGACTTGCATGAGTTACAAGACAAGAGTTGGAGTTTCCTAAACGAGCATTGAGCCATAAGGATGACTACTAAGTGTCTTTTTATTAGTTATGTGGTTGGTTTTGTTGGAATAATTAAAGTGATAAAGTTAGTCAAATAGTTTATTACCTGATGCTTGATTGTTAAATTTGAATGCTGATTTTTCCTTCTCGCGTCTCGTTCATCCTCTCCTAGCAATTGCATGTGGTACTTTTTTATGTGCAAGAGTTTCAATTGCCATTTTTTTCTTGAATTATTGTCTCTGTTATTGATTCTTATCTCCAAATAGATACTGCTACTGCTGGTGCAAGTCAGAGCAATAGAGAGGAAGTAGATTCTTGGTCAGTCTTAACTATTAATTATTAATTTGCTGGTTTTTTTCACACACATAAGATAGATCTTTGTTCTGATTTCTATTGAAGTTAGAAAGGTAGATCTATAGTAGTAGAGACAGTTATATTGGAGTTGGCTCTTCCATGTGTTGGTTTATTTATTTTTTCATCCTATTTTGACAGCATGGATCCCAAACAGAAGAAGATGAGAGTTATTTGCTTGATGTTAGATTTAAAAAAAAAAAAAAATCAAGAGTAACTGAATGAAAAATAAGTTATCTTTAAAACAAAAATTAAGATCAAGATTTCCAATTATCAAGGTTAATGTGTATAAACTTTGAGGTTTCTTAGAACTATACTTTGGAATTGGTCTTTTGATATACTTATAGCTCTATGCAGTCTTTTGATTTGAGGTTAATTATCATCTTGCAGCTGAAAAATTTGCTGCTATGTGGTTAATTACCATTGGTGGATTGTTCTGTTTGATAGATTATTATCCCTTCTACTTTGTCTAGGCATCTTTTGCCAAATATTCTTCAAATGTACCCCTGGCAGATGGAGTTGCCTAGAATTTTCTGATGCTCATTGTTGCCTGGAGAATAGGTCAGGTATACAGTATACTCGTAAAGTATACGTAAATTTGAATCAGGGGCCTCAATTTATAAACTTTTTAGCAGCTTATTCTTAAAGTTGTAAACTCGATTAGGGATCTAAATTTATAAACTCTTGTAGGTCCTTTCAACAATTTGATAAACTTTTAAATAAATAATGAAGCGAAAGAAAACAATTTGATTCACATGTTGTTTGTAAATGTTAGAGATATAACCTAAATCAGCCACCGTGTATCGAAACACAAAATACAAACTAAAAATAAAATACACACTAAAAATAAGTTAAATTATACATGTATTTTATAGTTAATATGTATTATACATTGGTTATTGATTTTAGTATACACATGGCATAACCAAAAAAAAAAAAAAGGAGACTACTCACATAAAGATGTTTAAAATTTTAAAGATTTTTATTTTTCTACTTCTAAAGACTTTTATTTTTCTATAATTAAAAAATGTTTTTAAAAATCCTAATATATTAAAAGTAAGATTAAAAGAAATAAGAATTAAAAAATAAAAGATTACTAAAAATAAGAAATAAAAATTAAAAATAAAAAACATATATATAACATAAAATTACAAAAATAAGAATTGAAAAATAAAAAAATTTAAAAATAAATAAATAGTAAGATAAAAATTACTAAATTAAATTGATATATTAAAATTCAAATTCTAAAAAATCTAAATAAAATCTACACCTTTAAAATATGTCATATAAAAAATTCAAAATATTATAACTTTAATGAACGGATAAAATAAAAAAATTTATATAAAGACGTTTTTAGCATCTTTGTTAGAGTGTCTTCCAAAAAAATAATGCTACTCACACAAAATACACACGCGTACCTCCTTAATCCCACACGTGATTTTAAAGAGTTTCTTACTCACTGTTCATTCCCCTTGGCTCCATCTTCTCCTTCATCTTAACTAATTTAATCTCAATTTTTTGAGAAACTCTAGGAAACACACAAGGTTTAAAGTCCATGGAACAATTGAGCAACCCAAATTTTAGCCCCTTCTCTATCCACCGCCCCCGCCGTCGCGCCTTCTTCTTCTTCTGAACCGCGATGCAGAACCTGCGGCTCTTCTTCTTTGCAATGCAGAACGTTCGGAAGAAGACGCCACCGCTGCCGCACCTTTTCTTCTTCAACCGTGATGCAGAACCTCATAACCGTGATCCAGAAAGCTGTGGCTCTTCTTCTTCACGATGCAAAACGTTCGGAAGAAGACGCCACCGCCGCCGCGCCTCTTCTTCTTCCGTGATCTCGCCACTGTCACTACGTCGCCGCTCTTGTGGTTGTGTTGTTGTTGTTGTGTTGTGGTGGTGGTGGTGCTGCGGTTTGTGATGGTGGTGGTAGTGGTGAGGTTGTGGATGATAATTGTATTCTATTTTGGATGATAAATTGAATATATTTCAAAAGATAATTGAGTTGGTGAGGGTTTAGGTTAGAGATGATAATTGTAATATGTTTCGGATGATAACTTATATCTATTTTGAATGATAACATTTTTTAGTTTCGGATGATAACTTTGGTCAGTTTTGAATGATAACTTCTAATTGAATTTATTGGCTCCCTAATATTGGTTCCGTTCCAATTTTTTTATTCACATTTAATAAGTAAAAGAGTGAATCAATATGTTAGTAATAAGGAAGCTTCTATGGTGGTGAAAGTATTTTCCGGACCTCCAAGGACCAGGATACTTTTAAGAATTGTGTGAAATTGCGGGGTCGTATTTTAATATGATGGAGTGCTCTAAGTATCCACCTGCCGTTGGCGTGGATGCAAGTGAGATTCGCTAAACCTGATTAATGAAGTTAACGAAATGATAAGGAAGGGTAATAATCTGGAAATAAGAAGATTCCCTTCATGCGTTGGCATTTTCTAGGTTTAAGCGAGAACAAAGAGCTGCAAGGAGCTCGAGAGTTTCACTGCAACATTGCAAGACCGGTGAGCCGCAAACGGTCGAGCAATAGGGGAGGGGGTAACACACCACGCGGTGTCGGAGCGATGGAAGAAGTGTCTGGTAACTTCTACGAGGTAAGTGCTCCGCCGCGCCATAGATTGGGATAGGGTGCATTTATGTAGAATCTGGGTTTTTTCGGGTGTTGGCGTTTGGGGGGGGGGAGGGCAGATCTGGGTTGTTAACTAGGTGGGTTAAGGGTTCCTACTTGTTAATTGTGTTTTTTGTTGATTACAATACAGGGCACAACCGAGATGGAAAGGAGCTACGCAACATCCACTAATTACGTCCAATCCAATGTCAACGATGGATTTTTGTCACAGGTTAGGCATCCTGATAGAGTATATTTGTTGAAGCAAACAAACTAGGCATAGTGGAAACAAGTCCGATGTTGTTTTCTTGTTGCGTTTGCTGCAACGTATTCAGGGGGATCCTTCGGAGGCTCTTGGTAATGGTGCTGATGAAGCAATGAATTGGGAACATGATTGGTACGGGGAAGAGGAATCTGTGATGATCCTGGACGGGGTGGGTTCGTTTGACATGATAGATTTTGCAACGTTGTCGCTTGAGGACATGAGATGGCGTACGAGTTCTACAATGAGTATGGGCGAATAAAGGGGCTCTCCATCAGGAGGTCGAAGGTAGGACGCAGCAGTAAGGTAGGATCAGAAGGAGAGATCCTGTGGCAAATTTTTGTCTATTCAAGGCAAGGTGAGAGGGATATCAAGCATCTTGAAAGGGGAGATAGGAAAATGGATCTGCGGCCAATAACACATTGTGGATGCACTGCTCGTATGAAGGTCCACGTAGATCAAAGGATGGATAAATGGTTTATAGAATTTGTGTTTGACGAACACAACCATGAGATGGTTGATGCTCGGTTCTGGGGGTTGATGCGCTCCCATAGAGCAATTAAGGAAGGGGACCTCCATCAGATTAATGCCATGAGGAAAGCTGGGATGCGAGTGCCCACAATTTTCCGGGCCTTTGCGAGCCAGTCCGGGGGTTCGATACGGTAGGATTCGAAATGAAGGACATCTATAATGCCATTGAGAAATAAAGGCGGGTGGTAGCTAGCGACGCAGAATCTGCAATTAGATTCTTGGGGTCATTAAAGGGAAATGATTCGAATATGTTTTGGAAGTACTCATTGGACGTTAAGAGGAGGCTTCACAACCTTTTTTGGTGCGATGGAAGCAGCATGTTTGACTATAGCATATTTAGGGATGTGTTGGGCTTTGATGCGACATATGGGAGGAATTGCTACAAGTATCCGTTAGTTATTTTCTCCGAGGTGCTGCGTGCTTTCTTAGAGGCGATGAACGGGAAGGAGCCCCGGTCGGTGATGACGGGTGGGGATCTTGCGATGAAGAATGCAATTAGCGCAGTGTTCCCAAGCGCATCACAGGTTGTGCAGTTGGCACTTGCTGAGAAATGCAACAGCTCGAGTTGGCTATCCAAGGTTCCTCTGCAAGTTTAGAGTTTGTATGATGGGTGATTTAGAGGTTGACTAGTTTGAAAATTTATGGAGTGATACTGTGGCAAAGTTTGGTTTAGAGCAGAACAGTTGGATTTGTGATCTATATGAACGAAAGCATATGTGGTCAAATGCACACATAAGGGGTAAGTTCTTCGCGGGGCTAAAGACAACTTCAAGGTGCGAGGCCCTGAACATGCAGATAGGGAAATTCATAGGTAACGGGTACAATCTCCGGGAATTTATCGAACACTTCCAGCACTACCTTGAGTTCTTGAGAAGGAAAGAGTTGGTTGCAGATTATAAGTCTGCCTACGGGGAGCCAGTAGCAAGGACCAGGCTCGAGGCACTGGAGAGATTTGCAGCAACCGTTTACACGAAAGAGGTTTTCGAGTTATTTCGGGAAGTCCTACTTCTAGCTAGCGACTTGAGAGTGGGGGATTGTAAAAAGACCAGCGTGTGCACATTCTTTCAGGTTACTATGTACTGCCAAGACAGAAGCTGGAGTGTTGCGTTGGATGAGTCCGATGACGAGTTTGCCTGTTCTTGTCTGAGGATGGAATCTTTTGGCATTCCTTGCATGCATATCATAGGTGTGTTAATACATCTCAACATAATGATTCTGCCAAGTAGTCTTATTTTGGATAGGTGGACCAAGAAGGCAAAGCAACCTTTGAATTCAGTTGTTGAGCGTGTAGGTGAGGTATCGGACGCAGCTTACATGAGCATGCACGCAGCAATGCTGGACGATTGCCGGGAGCTCGTAAAGTTGGTGTGTCGGTATTTTGAAGATTACAATGAGGTGAAAGCAAGGATTGGCAAGCAAAGACAAATCTTGCGAGAAAAGCATCGCGATCGTATGGGGGACCAACTGAGTCCGGGGAAAGGATTCATGTTCGGGATCCTTTGAGGGCAAGGCACAAGGGTTGCGGCAGAAAAGGGATGACCGCCCGGGGAAAGTTTAGGAGAGTTCAAAGGTGTAGAATGTGAGGCGAAGTAGGCCATAACGCCCGTAAGTGTGTAGCCGCCATGCACAGGCCCACATGCAGCTCACAACCGACCAGATCGAGGCAGGATGGTCATGAGATGGATTATGAGAACTATGCTAATGAGACAGAGGATGTGTGGTATAGTGGGTAGAGATTTGTGTTTGGAAATATTGATTGCTGTGTAGTTGGATCGTCACTTGGCTCTTTCTTTCAGTTGTTTAATTTAATTTTCATTGCATTTTTAGCATTATTCATTTCTACTGGTACTCATATGGATTGTAAGTTAATTATTGCATCTATCATTGGGGTGCAAATGTACACTTGCTAAATTGCAATTGCTGACTGCTTACTAACTGTTGGCTTATGGGACTCTTAAGTTTAATACGAAAATTAGTTTCGTTGCTACTTGTTTCTTCCTTGATAGCTGCTTATGTATTTCCGAGTTTTCATCTTGGAATTTGAAAATTTTCCTTCTAGGCTTGCATGAGATTTGAGGATGTGTGCTATAGTGGATAGAGATTTGTGTTTGGAACTCCTTATTGCTATGCAGCTGGTTCATTAATTGTTTCATTTTGGCAATGTCTTTGGTTTTGCCATTTGGCTTTGTTTTCGTTTGCATTGGAAAAAAGGGGGGGAATGTGCGTTGCGGAGCCCAACTATAAAACCAAAAATTATTTTTGGCAAAAATACACAAGTAAATGCTGCGATTCATTGAAGAGTAGCCATAGAAAAATGTATAAAAAACAAAAACATGTAGCGATCAGGTGTTTCTTCATTACGCAAAGGTTAATAAACTAAAGACAATTCATCACAAAGGTTACTTAGCGAGCATAAACAGATATAATTCCATGTGTTGTGCATGCATGCAAATTGGTCCCATGGTCATGAAGCACCAAGGAACAATCCATGCACACCATTTCCAAAAGGCAACATGGAATGCGATGTGTGTTACAGGCTTATTTTTGTTGCTGGTCCTCTGAGACACATGAGTTGTGGGGTGTGAAAAGGGATCCACACAAGACATGGTCACAGCAAAACAAAAACAAAATAACATGCTTAAAGTAAATAAAGCCTCAGCAACATCAACACTTCATCCTTGAAGAGATGCAGCTGTTCCCCTGGTGTTCCAATCCACAATTGCCCTTTGCATGAACTCATCCTCCATCATGTTGAATGGGTCGTTAGCAAGGTTCAAAGCAGTGTCCAAACGGAGTTTGGTAGATAGATCCTCGATGTTGTTCTGATGTTTACATGTTGAGATTGTCGTCAGCAAGAAAATTAAAAACTTACAGATATGCAACATTTTTTAAACACGATATGGGGAAGGGGAACTTCATAATACCTTCTTCTTTCCTGGTGGGTTTAGGATGAAGTACTGCTCCATCTGCAGCCAATGGAGAACCCACAACTTGTCCTTGTGACTACATGGAAATCGATAGTAAGGATTAAATTGTTTTTCTAGCTGCCATATAATTCTGATGAGACAGAGGTAATGGCTGAGGCTTACCAGTTTCCCACATTTGGAATTCCTAAAGCAAATTCTAGGTTCCAATCACCAAGAGGGGGCCTTCGGCCCAGCAAGTCCACTTCAGAAAACTTTGTCTTTAATATGTGGTCCAGGGCCGTTGCCTTAAAAAATGAAATGAGAAGGCACAACACATGTCGTGGAAGGCCCATTACATTTTCATCATTCATAACAAGTAAAAAGACAAGAAACCCGTTGGCCCAAATATAATACAAGCATGAATATAATAACGTAGACCACATGACCCACATGTTAGACAACAAAAAAAATGACTCTATATATACCCAAAACACAACAAATCCGTTGGCCCAAATTTTTATATAAGCATGAATATAACATGCTCGGCCCAACTATAATATAACTCAGTCCGTGATGTAATAGGATAGTACTCAGTCCTAAAAGAAGGTGTAACATCAAAAAATCATGAGCAACTAAGAAAAAAAGGTTCATGTACTCACAACAGACTTGACGGCATACTTCCTTGGTATGAAGCTTCTTAAGTGGGAAATGTGTCCATCATCCATATTTTCCCCAAATGTATCTCCACCACCATCAAATAAAGATGACGCTGCTTCTCAACCTGGTCAACATCCTTCATCTGAACATAGATCTGCACCACAGTTCCGGAACCAATTGGTCACATGGCAATCGTGACTTGCTACCACACTCTTGTGAAAGAAGTAAATTAGAAGTAAAATACGTACATATCTGAGGCCATTGGGATGTGGCACATAGCCTCGGGCAAAGAAGGATATCAGATGAGAGTAGTCCACGTTGCCATCAAGGACTAGTTCCTGCAGTATGAATGTGTTCTCGTTAACTATGCAAATTATGATTGCAAACTTTGTATTTAATGAACCTTCATAGGCAAGTAAACAAAAAATGCCATTAACCATTACTTGAATGCATCACACACCGAGAAGGACAATGGGAGGGACCAAACTGAGCATTCGGGGAGCTGTGACTGTGTCCACGATGTGCGATGTGCCATTAGCTGCATGATGTAGTCAGACGGTTCATTCCCGGCAGAAGGCAATGAAAGTCCTCCCTCTCATGCTGGGCGAGGCTCCGTCGGACCTCGCTTCATCTTTCCTGATCTTTTCATGTCCTCCACTGACCTCAACGCGATCTTGCTATAGCTGCCACCGCTCTGGCTCGATCTGGACAGCACTGATGGGGTTCCCATTGGATCGCCAAGTCCGGACTGTGACAAAAGGCAAGGTTTAGGAGAAATACGTAACAAGAATGAAGACATCAGAAAGAAAAGAATACAATATTAAAAACATGATCAATGCTTAACTACTACTCACCATAACTTGTCCCTTGAGGCTGCGGTTCATGTGGCCATGTGACATCGCAGCCAAACCCTTGCCACGGGAAGCCGTGGAGTTAGCAGTTGGTGTTTGCGTTGTTTTCCTATAGTCCACATTTATTGTAGCCCCAACCATGATGGTGTCTTCGCTCCAACCGCCCCTAGTTTTCGAGGGCCCCATAAGCGTTCTTTTCGAGGTGCCACCCTCTGCGTTGCTAAAGTAAGGATCTTCAACATCGTCGAGGTCATCAACGTCAATGGGGTGTTAAAGATCCGCGTTGGTTACGTTGGTGCCCCGGGAACCCGAACCGTGTGTGACCTACTCCTGGTGAGAGGCATTTGTGTGACCTACTCCTGGTGAGAGGCATTTGCACCACCAACTTCACGCACGGACACCAACGTGTCTAGAATGGCTTGAGTCAGGGCAATAGTTTTCTGCACTTCTAAAGCCAACTTACCAAACTGGTCCAACGACTCTTTGTGTGCCTGTTTCATTCATTACAATTCACAAGTTAGTAAACATGCACATCATTTCACATCAACTTAGCCAAATAAAAGCAAGTGTACTGGGTATCTTACGCTCATTCCCATTAGGATGTGCTTGCTCAAGTCAGCAGTGTTGGCATTTAGTTGAGCCAAGGCTGCAACTATGCATACCGCCTACAATATAAAATAAAAATATCCTCATTGCATACGGCCACCAGGAAACCAAAAAAATCGCTGAACCGTAAAAGCGACATACCTCGCCATTGCGGGGTGTCTTCGGTTGCGAGTCCTCCATCAAAGGTGGTTGGGACGACATCCAGCAATCGAAAAAAAAATCCAGCAACTTAAGTTACAGTCTCTAATTCTGTTACTTCGCTTGGTTTGCTCTCAACTTCTTCGTTGAATCAAAGTGTGGAGGGGTTGGCTTATGTAGGGTTGCGGGGAATGCATCACTTAATACATTTTTCTCTTCCCTCAGCTCTGTGGCCTTAGGGTTGGAGTAGGTAATTATGGAAACGAGTAGAAGAGCCGCTGGGACGCATTGGAAAGGAGGTTGGGTTGCATTCTGGCACGTCAACGTCACACTCATCCTCTTGATGCATTGGACATACGACAAAGTCCGCATTTTTGGGGCACACCTTCTAAATATTCCTTGTTTTAACACTACCCTACAATCTCCATCTCGCAAAAGGAGAAACCCCTTACATCCATTCACAGAGATGATCGCGGCAAGTGAGACGATGAATGGACTCATAAAGGTTTGGGTTGGGCCAATTTAAGAAGTTTGACGCACATGGGTTTTACCCGACAGGATCGAATCCATCCAGGGCCCAACCCGTGTCTTCGACACACATCAAAAGAGCTCCCTCCCAATTTCATATTTACCATTTTTTTAAATCAAATTACTGAACAAAAAGGACTTCCTTTTTCTCTTTCTTTTCCCTAGGCTATTATTATTATTATTATTGTTGTTGTTGTTGTTGTTGTTATTACAAATTAACTTGAATTGATTAGTAACTTTTTCTCAAACCCTTCTCCAACACGCCAACATATCTTGTGACCTCTATCTCATGAAGGCGGCAGCGTAGATGTGACAGCCTTGACCCACGTTCAGAGGCTCTCTCAACATGCGAGAGAGTCTTGCAGGTTAGCTTCCTTGGTAAGCTTCTTGGATAAAAAATAATTAAAAACTAGGAATCAAATAAAATGCAGGAACAAAAATGATTCTCATTAAACCATATTTTTGCCATTAACCCAATAAATTTTCTAAAAAAATTACGGATAAGACAACAATGCACATCATTTTTCCTTACACCATTTACAAATTAGCAACTTACTACGAAAAGACATCTCTCAAGTCCACGTCATGATTTCATCTGCGTCCGATTATAATCCAACCAGATATCGTAACGATCTGCTAGTTACAATCCATGGATATCCCAACCAGCTCTCCTTACTGCGAACCACATCCCTTTATGTCTACGCTCACGCACGGCACACTTTCCCATACGGCATCGGTAAAGAGAGACTTACATGGTGTGGGCTTCTCATCTCAGAAAGCAGTGTCTGTCTGTCAAATGCTCTCTCACCGCAATTACCTTAAATATGGTTTTAATTGTTCTAGCGTTTAATAAATACAAAATAATATTACCCATCATTAATTTTTAGATTCATTATCAACTTAGAACCACACTGTCGTATTGTGGCTGCATGGGGAATAAATATTCAAAACCAAACACTCATAACAGATAACACTATACATTACCAACACAAGGATCGTCATTATCATACGTTACATTACTAAACTGGAATAACTTGATTAAAATTACTAGGTTTTACATAAGCATACCACATTCAGCACAACTATACCCTAAATAAGCTAACTAAACCCAACACACATACTAAGCACGTCCTAAGGCACAACGGCAACGTATATAGCATCAACCACACCCAGTGCGCCGCCGACAGATCCTCCCACTGCCCTCTACTCTTTGCGTGGCTACTCGATCTTGTTGGTCATGACGAGCCCCGAGAGCTCTTGCAGGGACTGCGCTAACCCCAGGCATAACTCCCACTTATCAACCTCAAGCTGGGACACACGGCCTTCCAGTGCTGCGACGGCCTCCTGCAGGCTCGAGAGCGAACAACCTGACATTCTAAGAGAAGAAAAAAAAAACAGCTGAAATGGGAGTTAAGGAATCGCGAGGGATCAATCGTCTCTGACATCGAACCATTGCTCGAATTAAAGAACAACCCACTTTTACCTTCTCCAAAAGACTCCGCGCCGACACCGTTGGAGGAGGAGGATGCTTCGGCAGATGCACTTGGCATGTGGACAACAGCCCCATGGCTAACCATGGGAGCCAAGGCCATGCCAGCGTGGGACTGCGTGTGGCTCCTCACCGGGGTGGCTGCCTCCCCCACTGGGCGGCGCTGTGAGCCGCCTCCGTTAGGGTGCCTGTTAACCCAATCAACCCAGGCATCGACCCCAGCCTCCAGGGTCCGAAAACTACGATGCACGTTGCCGGGATAGCCAGTCACATTCGGCTCCGCCTCCTGCCACGACGAGTAAATTCCTGGTTTCCGGCCCACAAAGACCACATAACACTCACCCCTAGCCATCTCGTGCGAGTTGAGGATTTAAGGAAATGCAGTGACAGAATTCTGGGTAGAGAGTGTTTTAGAATGGATGCAAAGTTGGAAGGGAGGAGTGCGTTCATTTTAAAGGCTTTCACGAGGCTCCAACAATGCCAGCCACGTGTACGTTGCCCAAATCTTGAAACTTCCCCTTACTTCCCTCAACGCAATTGCTAAGAAGTCGCTACTCAACAAAAGGGTGAAAATGTATTTTACCCTCAACACACTCTCACACGATAATTATAATGCAACCCTAAACCCAGCAACCACCATCTTGTTCATTTATAGCACTGCTCAAAATCATAATTATCACCCTCCCAATATTAACGACGCTCAACCACCTCAAATGCCTTATACACTTTACTCATGTCAACCAATTTTTCCTCCATTTTTATAAATTTGTTTGTTATGAATCCATTTGTTTGTTATGAAATTAAAAAGAATTATTCAGTCATTTACTCATTCGCGAAAATCAGAATTTATTCAACCTAATGCAAATTTACGTTTATAATTGTCATACACGACATAATTAATTCAAGTTTCGAAGTTCTAAACCCTAAAACCATATGATTACCACATGATTGTATGAAGCCATGCATAGAGATTGAATTCAATTCATACACGATTACATGTTTGGTAACGTCGCTAACTTTCTTCACTTTTACAAAGATGCAACATCAAGAGTCATCCCAAGATAGTTACAAACTAATTAACCTTTAATTTGTTTGTTTAATTACTAACAATTACCATTCCTAGAGGTTTTCCTAGTGCAATTTCAATTATCATGATCCACTATATTTTTGTTTATCAATTTCATTTTTTCTTCGAACATATTCTTTCTAATTATTTCTTTGTGTATTCATAGATCTAGTTCAATTGCATTTTTCATGATCCGCTTTATCTCAATTAACAAATTTGAAATTTTCTACCAAAGCTAATCACCCTAACTCCTTTTTTTTCCTAATCATAGGCATTGTACGTCTCTAGAGATTTCCTAGATCAATTTCAGTTTTCGTGATCCACTTTATTTTGATTAACACTAGCAATTTTTTGTACAACACCATTCTTCTAATAAAATTTTTAAACATGTTATTTTAATTATTTACATTATTTTTAAGGTCATTATATGTCTTTTTAAGCATAACGACAATCAGATATTTTAATTTAGGGCTCTTATATTATAAAACATAATTTTGCACATAATTAACTTCAAATAATTCTTATGCATACCTACTTATTTATTTTTAACAATTTAGGAACATAAAATCAGCCACAAACCTACTACCTCAAACCCTACCCCTACTACGGACAAATAAAAAATCCCCATTCCACACACCTTTACCCCTAAATCCTACTACCTCAAACCCTACCCTTGGAACCCATCAAATCACCCTAATAACTTTACAAAATTATCAGATGTTATAAGTCTCTGACCAATGTCATAAGCCTCTGAGAAATGTCACCATGTGTCCTATCTTTTTCTTTGGACCCCTACCAAAAGCTCTCCATCACTCTTCAGTTTTCGCAATACGAGTAGGGCCATTTCCCAATGCACTCGGAGTAACACTTGGCGCCGATTCAGCGTCCAACATAAATCCCCAATAAATAACAGGCAAATAGCCCGCCACCAATTATGATTTACTAACACTCGTTCCTAATGATTAAAATAAGTAACTCTTAAATTATAACATTCTCAATATACATGTGAATAGTGCGAAATTTCAATTCTAATCTTCCCTTAATATATCCTATTGTATAAATCATACTTCCAAACACATTATATACTCACGTTATTCCGAATAGTACTTGTGACAAAAATTTTCTCATTATTAAGTTCTACTTTATTATTTTCCATAACTTTTACTTTCACAACTATACTCTCTAATTTCTTCTATGCCTGGAACACATAGTTTTCCCGTGGCCCATTTCTTTTGCATTGGATAAACCATGACACATTTACAAATTCTCTACTGTTTTCTATGCTTCGAAATATACTCTTTCCATGGCCCATTCCTTTGGCTTTGGACAAACCATTAACCATTTCCAAATCAATATTTTCTGGTCCCGCAGAACTTAGCCATTCATAAATATGGCATCCATCAGCCCACACAGTCGCCTTTCACAACATGTGAGTCCATTTAAATTCACTTGCGATAATTACAAAGCCCACTATCCATCTACCGTGTTGGGTTGATAGGCCCATTTGGTAACGCAGCTCCCAACGTCGATGCACATATTCCAAGGCTAATTAAATCCATGTCACACTTTGTATATCAATCCAAGGGCCTCGTTCCATATTCACGCAAAGTATCGAGGCGAAACCCAAAAACCTTCGAGCTGCTGTACGGCAACCCTACTAGCCACACATTGGGCATCTCCTTGCCCGGACCTTTAAGGAGTTACGTCTACTTTCCCCACCATAGACAATTCGTAGTAATAATAAAAACTTTTGAAGTTTTTCGAATATCCAAGGATTGAAAATGTAAAAGATTATCTTTTCAATAATTTTTAGCAATTTTTTTTTAAAAGTGTTCTTAAAATATCCTTAAAAGTTAAAACACATGTTAGCAAGATATTTTTTAATCTGCTTTTTTTTGTTTGTATTTTTTTTATTATTTAGTTAAGAAATTTTTTTTTTGGTGCAAGAGGGGGCCATAGGCCCATAGTTAAGAATATATTTTCACACATATTATTGCACTTGTTTACCCCGATAAAAAGTTGCACTAGGTGCATGCTTATAGATGCTAATTTACAGATATGATTAAATTTTCAAATATACCCTTATGAGAATGACCGGCGCACTCAAGTGAGATTTCAATGTCATACAAGGCTAAGGTATCACCGTATCCATAGTTATCAGAATCGGACCGGACCGTCCGGTTCGAACCGAAAACTAGTGAACCGGTGGTCTGGCCGGTTCGGTTCGTCGTTAGGACCGTTTGTGTCACAAAACTGGTCAACAACGGTCAAATTCGTTAAAAATCGGACGGTTCAATCTAAATCGGCGTAGGACCGCGCGGGTCTACGGGTGATTCGGCGGGCTGCAGAACATCTAAGAAGCCTTTCATTTGGATTTTAATCCTAAATGAAATGAACAGAGTTCGAACCTACAACTTCCTGGTTGCAAATTAAACCCTATACCGCTTGGACAAGTGGATTTTTTGATACTTTGTCCACCAATAAATAGATATAACCTTTAAAAAAAATTATTGTTTAATTTATTTAACTTTTTTAGCTGTCTATCTAATTTTACTTTTAAGTTTTAACTTTTACAACAACCCTTTCTTAAATTAATTCATTTTTCAATTATACTCAATTATTAAAATAATGAGTAATGCTAGGGAGCTAACGTTAAGGGACCAATAGGGAGCCAATGAGTATAATTAGGGAAATAATGGGTGGTAAAATGAGAAAAAGAAAAGAAGGAAAAATGATATTGACTCCTTATTATCTCCCTAATATTGACTATCAAGACTTTCTCTAAAATAAATATTAACTTATAATGTATATATGCAAGTTAAAAGATATACTTTTATTGATTATAATAATTTTTTTATTAAATATTTGAAAATATAATGAGTATAAACTAATCAATAAATTATTAAAATTTAAAAATAATTGTTAATTTAATAAAAAATATAATTTAAGCAAGAAAAGAATAAAATAATAATATTTTATTTAATTATACGGAGCCAACGGTTCAACCAGTGACCCGATGGTTGAACCTTTAACCCAATAACCCAGTAATCTGATCGATTCGATTGCTGGGTCAGTTCTGATAACTATGACCGTATCAGCATCTAACAGAAAGGAGTGCAAGTGGTTTAGTGGTTTTGGGCTTGTCAACACCGAAGCCCAAATCCCGCAACAGCTCTAACATTAAGCATGGAAATTGGAAAACCCTTCTTTTAATTTTTTATGGTGGACTAAATCCAAGGAAAAAAATAGTGTAAAACAGAGTGTTTATGTAAATATGTAGTTAGGTGTAGGAGACTTACATAGATGGTTTGCAAAATTAAGTTGAAAGTTAATTTCATTTTCAATGTAAACAAGTAGTTTTGGCAATTAAGTTTAACCAAGTCATATATTTCTATGGTAAATAGAAGATTATTTCGATGTCAAATAGAATTTTATTTATGTGTAATTTTTTATACTATTTGATACTAAAATAATATTTTATTTAGCATATAAATAAATCACTTAGTTGAACTTGGTTAGCCAAAAGCACTTATTCAAATAGCATTACCCTTTCATTTTTTGACACACTTGTAATAATAATAAAAAATAAAAAAATGAAAAGGTATATATAAATAAATAGGTGAATGTTACTTTACCTTCTCTTATCCAAAGATTACTTACTTCTTATAGTATATTAATTCATAATTAACTGAACTAATAAATTTGTTAGAATTTGATTGTATACCACTATATATCTACATTCTTATTTACATTCCAATCTCCAAGCAAACTTGATTTTGAATTACCTTAAAGAATAAAAAAAATAATATATTATATTACTTATCTTTTAAAAAAGAAAATGTTATATTTATACAACTATAAGTTTAATAAACAATTCAGACAACAAATTCACTATTCCAACTATGTTTTAATTATTTTATCTTTATATGTCACTATTCACATTTTCCATGTTATATTTCTCTAACAAGATGCCATATTATATTCCTCTAATTTTGAATTCTTATTTATATAGTATCTTTTAATTTAAATTTCAGAACTTTAACCATGCATTTAAATTAATTTAACTATCTCTTAATTTTTTATATTTATATTAATTTTAGAAAGAAATGGATACTTCTTTTGTTTACTTTATTTTATAGAAACAAAAGATAAAATTATCCGAATATTGTTAAGTCGGATCGGACCGTTAATGATTGACGGAAAAAATAAAAAAAAAAGACTAAAATGTATGATATTTGCTAATGTTAGTAACTAATCAAGCAATTAATTTTTTTAAGGATCAAAATGTTAATTTCAAAATTCATTAGGACAAATTAGGATATATACTCTAAATAAAAACTAAAGTAAATGTTAATCAACAATTGAATGTATGCATATATGATAGAATTTAATTTCCTTACTTTAAAGTAATTATCTAAAAAATGCATATTAATATGAAAGCGAATTTTAATTTTATTTAAATTATCTTAAACTGATAAAATATTCTTAGCTTAATTAAATTAATAAATAATAATAATAAATTTTCAATTACCTCAATTAAAATTTTTAATATATAATATCTTTTTATATATAAATCTTTCTCATATTATATTTCACCAACATTAAATAATTGTAACATACAATTTTATTCTCACAATGTCTCCCTTTTCGTTAACATATATAAAAATATACGTTTTCATAATAGAATGTAATTCAATATATTAAAATATTTAGAAAAATGAATATTAATAAAAGTGAATCCTAGTTTTGTTTAAAATACGCTTCGATAGGTAAAAAGATGGCACACTCCATTTTTTGCATTGGGTTTTTAGTTTCATTGGGCCTTTACAATATCGAAAACAGGTTCATCTCCACATACTAAGAAACTTTTTGTCTCCCATTATGCTAACAACCCAGCTGCATGGAGTGGCATTGGCACAGAGCCACATGCAACCCAAAACACCCACACGTGTCGACTAATGACTTGCTAATAGGGAATATCATTCTCTCTCTGTAAAACAGTCTCTGTACCGAAGAAATCACCACCTATTTTCTTTTGCACAGGGTTTAGGCCCACCCAAAAGCATGCCCGACCCGCAATAAGACCCACCCTGAACCCTGCGTACAGCTACTTGACTGATCCTAGTCCTAGATGCAATCTGCCGTGCTCAACTTCCGATCCAGACGCCGCGCCGGAATCGATGCCGCCGACGAAGCTGACCACCTGCTCTTCTTTCCGCCGTTGTGTTCGTCGTCTTTCCTCATGAAATGACCACTACTCTTGCTACAGTTTCTGATAACGTTGTCATTTTTTTTTTCAGAAATTATTTCTCGAAACAAATCATGCAGACTGATCCTGCCAAGCCCAAAATGATTAAAAGGATAAGGAAGCTTCAAATTATTTAGGTCCATCATTCTTATTGGGCGTTGAAAGGCGTGACATGATCCAAAATTATGAAGGTATAATGTTATCTATCTCTTAAATTAAAATAATCAAGCCCAACATACCCTTTTAAATACCCCGTTCCCAAACAAATAATCTCTATTACACTTTCCTTTATAGTTTTGTATTTTACTCCCAAATTTGAAATCTCCATTCCCTTCTACTTTCTGCCCAACAACACTAAACGAAATAAAAAACTGCATCCGTGTAAAACTTGAGTTCAACCTTGTCGTTGAAGACCAAAGAAAAGAAAATAGTTGAATGATGAAATAGTAGTTAGTTTACTTCTTTTTTATTCCTCCCACTCCCACCAAGTCACCAACTACCTCTCTAGTCTCACCCACCAACCCCTGTTCCCTCTTCTTTCAATCTTACCTATATTTTCCTCATTTCTTTTCCTTCTCACTTCAGCTACTTCAATCCAATTAATTCTCAATGGCGAACGCTCTAAACAGCGCTACCATCTCCACAACCCAATTTGGAGACCAATGCCCCTCTTTCCATTCCCTCATTCCTCCACCTACTCGTAGATCTCTTCCTTTCATGTGAGTTCTTCTTCTTCTCCTCCTCCTCTTTATGATTCACTTTCATTTGATTCTAATATTTGTTTTTGTAACTTCTTTTTTTAGAACGGTGCACAAGGGAAAACGTGTTGAGGTGAATAGAAGAAGAGGTCTTGTGGCGGTTGTGAAAGCACAGAGTAATAATAGCTTTGAAGATTCAGAATCTTTTAGTAGTATTGATATTTCTTTGAGTCCGAGAGTTAATGCTGTTAAGCCTTCCAAGACCGTTGCCATAAGTGACCAGGCCACTGCTCTTGTCGAAGCCGGAGTGCCGGTTATTCGCTTGGCCGCCGGAGAACCTGATTTCGATACACCTGCCATCATAGCTGAGGTAAATTCTCATTTATTGGTGCATCTTTCTACTTTTCGTTTTAGGTGTATGATAATGAAATTATGATCATGTGAATGTGTGATTAATGG
>JASCZI010211600.1:27329-54607 GCA_036250425.1 Stylosanthes scabra | reverse complement strand
CGAGAAGGATACACACGTTACACTCCTAATGCCGGAACATTTGAATTGCGCAAAGCGATTTGTCATAAGCTGAAGGGTTAGTTGGTTTATGCACTTCAAGTGTTTGGTTTTTGGTCACTTTTTTGTTGATTGCTTTGAACTGTTTTCTGAGATGGGGACTTTTGTGTTTTTCAGTTTTTGACAATTGGTCTGAATTTTTCTTGTAGAGGAGAATGGAATTACATATACTCCTGATCAGATTGTGGTAAGCAATGGAGCCAAGCAGAGTATTGCTCAGGCAGTGCTTGCAGTTTGTTCACCCGGTGACGAGGTATGTAATGGCTCTATACCCTACTTATGAAGACATTATGCTAGTTAAAGAACATTGTTGAGTGTGCTTTAAATTTGTGCTGAAAATATGGGGATAGGGGGAAAAATTGACTTTAGGCAGATAGGAATTATGTATTTTTTAAGGGGAAACATGTCATTTTTCTTGGTCCTTGGCTCCTTGCTATAGTATAAGATTGTTTATGGGATCTCTTTGGGGTTCAGTGAGAGATATTTTTCAAATTAAAAAAAAAAAAAAGAAGTTTAGGCTCAACTCTTACTTCTTGGATCCACTTAATCCATTGTTCAACTCCAAAGCCAATTAATCTATCTCAAGAGCCAGTCATCAATAGCATCTTCCATCACCAACTGTAATATCCACTTTGATATCCAAAAGACCTGTCTTCTGCATGAAACAAGATGATAACATTAGGAACTTCAAGTCCTGTAAAATAAACCAATCAGCAGCATCATAATGCTTAATTTTTTGTCTAGTCAAATTCACATAGCGCTGTCAAGAACCAACTATGCTAAATGTTTAAACTCATAGGAGTAGTTTATGTGAATGTCTTATCTCTTTCTCAAGGCTGAAATTAACAAAATTTATAACAGACTATAATGGTTGTTAAAACTTGATTAATGGGCATGGATAAAGTGGAGATAAAATAAAGTGAAGTTAAAATGAACACTTTATGATAAAATATTCTTTTCATATTGGGGGAAAATACATATTCAAATTAAAATTCAAGATAATACCATACTAACATTCCAACAAATTTTAGCTATGTTCTCCTTTTGATGCTGTATTCTTGTCAAAGTAGGATTCTATGATCTGTTTGAACTTAGTGGCATACCTTTGTTCTTTATCTCAAGAGACTTTGTATTTTGTATCTCAACATTCATTTCTAAACCCCTTGCTCCATAATTTTTTTTTCTAATCTACTCGTAAATTTTATCATCATATATTTTGGGTCAAGCAAGCTTTATATGCTTTCTGCAGTTTTAATCCGGCAAATGAAAGATTGCTCCATTCTGAGTTCATGTTTACAATTATAAAAGCTGTATCTTATTCTTATGTTGTTTTAGACAACTTAATAAATTACATAGATGTCATTCTTCTCCTTGCAAACTGTGTGGTTTACATTACCATGTTTTGTAAATGCTTCAGGTCATTATTCCAGCCCCATTTTGGGTGAGTTACCCAGAAATGGCAAGATTGGCTGATGCAACACCTGTGATTCTTCCAACAAGCATATCTGATAATTTTCTTTTGGATCCCAAACTCCTTGAATCCAAAATCACTGAAAAATCAAGAGTACTTATTCTTTGCTCTCCATCCAACCCAACAGGATCAGTCTACCCAAAGAAATTACTTGAAGAGATAGCACAAATTGTAGCAAAGCACCCCAGGCTTCTGGTAGCTTTATACTTCCATGACTAGACAACGTGCTTCAATATATTTTTCTAGATGATAGTTCCTTTGAAGATATTTTTGGCTTTTTTATACAGGTTATCTCTGATGAAATTTATGAACACATAATTTATGCACCAGCAACTCATACGAGCTTTGCATCCTTACCTGGAATGTGGGAGAGAACTCTTACTGTCAACGGTTTTTCCAAGGTTATTCTGTAATGATATGTTCTCTTAATTCAAGTCAATATATCTTTTCGGGTATTTCATTATATTTTTTGTGTTGTTGATCTCTTGTTTCTCTTTACTACTCAATTCATATTTGTTATTTCTTAGTATGGTTGCCAATTATGACTTGATGCACAAAGCCTTTGGACCAGGTACTTTGGGTTAAGAACTTACAATGTTCTTGAAATGTGTTCTTGTAGGCATTTGCAATGACTGGTTGGCGACTTGGATATATTGCGGGTCCAAAACATTTTATTACAGCATGTGGAAAGCTTCAAAGTCAGGTACGCTGTACGCTCCATTTTTTTTTTTTTTTTTGGTCAGCCATTTTTGTCAACAGTATAGCTCTACTTTTGTTTCCTATTGCTCCCAGACATCTTTAGATGCATAGGGTTTTACAAGATTCGGCAACGGCAAGAAGAAGATTTCTTTGTTCCATTAGGATTAAGTTGGAGTTGGATTATTTTTGCTATGTGTGTGCTCGCTGGCACATGGCCACATGCGTGCAAGATAATGCCTGACACATATTATCTGATTCAGTTCACTTCAGGGGCAAGTAGTATATCCCAAAAAGCCGCAGTTGCTGCCTTAGGGCTTGGTTACGCTGGTGGGGAGGCTGTTTCTACCATGGTGAAAGCATTCAGGGAACGAAGAGATTTCTTGGTTAAAAGTTTTAGAGAGATGGATGGTGTGAAAATATCAGAACCTCAGGTTCACAAACTCAACTTTTTGTTGTGTCTCCTCCTTCCATATTCTGCTATTCTACTTTGTAAATGTACTATTCTTTCCACTTTCAGGGAGCATTTTATCTATTTCTTGATTTCAGCTCCTACTACGGAAGAGAAGTTGACGGATTCGATAAAATTGAGAATTCGGAGTCCCTCTGTCGATACCTTCTAGACAAGGGCCAGGTATCGGTTGTGATCGTTTATATTTTGTCAGCAATAATCTTCTTGTTTCACTATTTTTTTTCTGAAAAGTCAGCCATTGATCTTATGTGTATATAAAGTTCAGATACCTGAGGAACATGGTGCTTTGAAAGGTTTAATGCATCGCATTTCGCGGATAGTAATCTCATTTGTTTTGTGGTGTTCTCATTTTTAGGTTGCCCTGGTGCCTGGAAGTGCATTCGGAGATGACACTTGCATCCGCATCTCGTATGCCGAATCCCTAACCACTTTACAGGCAGCTGTAGAGAGAATTAAGAAAGCACTTATCCCTCTAAACTCTGCTGCTCTTGTTTGAAGCATATGAATTGAAATCTTTCTTCTACTATGTATTTTATTTTTTGGTTTTTGGCAATTTGCAACTAGTTAAATCCTTAAAATAATAGGCTGTGGCTATTTTCTCATCTGAATACCACATCCTAATTGATGCTCTTTATGAAAAGCAAGCTGGGTTGTGATTTATAAAATTGTGTGTAGTTGATCATTTCATGGTTTCTAAATAATTGTCTGAATTTTAGTTATACTGATTATGAGCAAGTTCTCAATGCTAGAGCATCAACCGGTTAATGTTACCCTAATTATTAAATTTTGTTTGGGGACATGGTTACTCTAATTTTTATACTGCTAAAAGTTCTTACTTTCTTCATATTTTGGACCCAAGTCCAATCCAAGCAATATAAAAAAAAAAAAGGAATATGCAATGCCGGAATTTAGGTTATCCCTTTTTGGATATCAAGTTTTAGCTTATCTGAAATGAAAATGTTGAATCCTCCAAAAATGTCTAGCTCTTCACACAAGGACTCCCATAATCTTAGAACACTTTTTTGCTTTGTTAATTGTTATAACTATTTTAATTTCTGGAAAAAAAAAGAAAAGAACAAAAATGCCCATTTTGATTTCCTTGACTTCTAGGTTGCCTTGCAAACATTCTTTTTATATAATTTATAAAACAAAAATAAGGGCATTAGATTTAACTATTTAAGTATGAAAACATTTAGACACCAAAAGAAAAAAAGTATGAAAACATTTTATTTTTGCATTATTCTCATAACTTTTTTATTCTGGAAAAAAAAATAAAACCAGCAACAGAAGACGAGAAATTAGCAAATGAAAATGAAAAAAAAAATATATTATTTTTACATTTCTTTTCTTTTATAAAATTCTAAAAAACAAAAATAAAAAATAAAAACATAAATCAAATACGCCTAATGTTTGGATTATTTTAGATTATTGAGAAGACACCAAAAAGTTTTAGATTATTGAGTTAAGAACTTAGTTGAAAAAGAACTTTGGTCACTTAGTATTATTTTCTTGAAAGCGTTTTCAGTATACCTAGGAGCTCAGGTATTTCTGTTTTTAGTCGTTAATCTTAAAAATATATATTTTATAATTAAAATTTATTGAATATCTGAGTTTTCAAGTATACTAAAAACGGTTCGTATTTTTTATCATAAAAAGATTTAAACCCTCACAATTTTAATAAAAAAAACTAATTTAAGAATCACTAAAAATTAAATTAGTATTTAATAATTTCATTGAGTAAACTCAATTTTTTTAATGGATATCTTTTTTTTCTGGTAAACAATATCTATTTAGTTTACATATTCCAAAACTTAATTATTGAAATTTGAAAATAGAACGAAATAGTAACCAAAAAAATATAAGGGAGTAAGCTACTGAGCTCATATATATACATTGAACCTAGACGAGGTTTAAAAAATGATTGCAAAAATAAAAATATATGTATGTAACTGACCAAAAAAAAAAATATATGTATGTAATGGCATGCAGCTCTGCCTATTAGCATATCATAAGGTTGATGCGAAGGAGCCTCAAAAAAGCTTCCATAAAGTTAATTAGTGGCATGATGCCTCCAAATTTGTGGTCATTAAATAGTGTTCATCACTATATATAGGATTGTGAATCTAGACTTAATTCCGTCTATGAACATTATACCTATTATTATTAATTAGTTACTAAATAAACTTTGATACAGTTAGAAAATTCCTAATGAACTAAATGACGACGATGATGATGCCCACTACTACAACTAAATGATGATCATGATGCCCATTATTCAGTATGAATTTAGATTATATAAAGTAGGGCTCGAAGTGAGCCGAGCCGAGCTAGACCAAGTTCAAGTTGATGCCAATTTTTGTGAGTCGAGCTTAAGTTGGGCTCACGGCTTATCTCGTTAACAATCGAGTCTATTTCTTAAACTCAAACTTGGCTTACCGAAAGCTCATGAACTGGCTCGTGCTAACTCGAGCTCACGAGCCAGCTCAAATAACATGAATATAATATATAATTTTATGTTAATAAATTATAACAACGTAACACATATATAAATAATAGTAAGTTACTAATAAAAAATTAATCAACGTCAATCAAGTATATAAAAAAAAATTAATTCATTTGTAATTATTATTTTACTCTTATTTTCAGTATGATTAATATTGGCTAACTAATTGTTGGCACCTTTGTATAAAAAGTGATTAATACTTTATACTTTGAATATTATGTATATTAATAATTTAATAAATAAAGAAATAAATATTTGTATATATTCTCGAGCTAGTTCACGAGCTAATGAGCTGAGCTTACCCAAATTCAAACTCGGCTCACCAGCTCACGAGCTCAACTTATCGAGTCGTTAATGAGTCGAACTCGAACTGGAGCGAGCTTGACTCACTTCCAGCCCTAATCTAAAGTAGGAAAATTTGGTAAAAAAATATACAAATAAAAATTTAACTCACCTTATTGTTATTAACATTAATCTAAACCTATTCCACGCACTAACACTCTTATATATAGAAGCAACTAATAATAATAATAATAAAAATAACAACAACAACAACGTTGTTAGTCACTATCATTTTATCAAAATTTTAATTAAGTCTTTATATATTTTTTTTCAATTATGTTCCTATATTGTTTTTAATTTTATAATTAGGTTTGTGTTGTGACAAAAATATTAGAATTAATAAAATATATCAACAGTAAATTAACACGAAAATTAATGCCTAATTCTCTAAATATTACTCTTCTCTTTATTTTAGAATGACAAAATATTACTCTTCTTATATTTTAACATACCGCTTTTTAAAGATATGTGACATTGATTCATGCAAGTTGAGAATATTTTAAAAGAATATAGACGAGAAAAGTGAAGGAAAAATATATTTAATTGAGTATAAATCTTTCGTAAAGTGCAAAGTATAAAAATAATAGAAAATTCATGTTTTATAAATGTTTTATTTTAAGATTTACTGTTAATGAGGATCTAATTATAAATTTAAAAATATATAAGAATTTAATTGAAAAGTAATATAATGACCTAATAAAAATTCCGTAGCCAAAGAGCTATAGCTCAAATGGCATTTGCCTTTTTCCTTCAAAAGAGGTATTGAGTTTCAACCTCTCCTCTTATTATCTTTGATAAAAAATAAAAAATAAAAATTAGTAAAACTATAAAAACAAGCCGAATAATAATAAAAAAATGGCTACAAATAGCATACCTTACTTATTAATTATTATTTAGGAAACCAATCGGTTCAATTTTTTGTCACCCTTGTAATTAATTACGGAAGAGTTTTATTGATATAACTAAAAACAGTTGTAAAAATTAGCAACATGAAAGAGAATATGATACTGCAATGAAGACTTCATTGTTATCTTTAAGTAAAGGTTTTTATTTTTACTATTGAATACACTTTTGGAGAATTTGATTTTATTATGCTATAAAAAAGTATTATTTTATTCAAGGGTAAAGTATCGTTTTCGTCCCTAACGTTTGGGGTAAGTCTCAAAGATATTCCTAACATTTAAAACGTCCTATTTGTGTCTCTAACGTTTTGAAATAGTATAAATTCCAACAATATACTCTTCCAAATACGAAATAAATTAACTAATAACTTTCTAGAGCCAATATTTACTACAATCACAATCGAACAACTAAAAAAAGGTAAAACTTGGGTGAGGAAGAAGAATCGTTACATGTTTCTCTTCTTTTGGTCTTTGTATTGTGTTCGTATAGTGGGGAAAATAATAATGAACATGAATGAAGTGAACACGTCACTTATAATATTTTGGTATTATAAACTAACTCATACATGTATGGCTTTGTTAGTAATTTTTATAATTGTTTGACCGTGGGACAAAATTGATACTTTTTCAAATTGTTAGGGATATAAATAGGACATTTTAAACGTTAGGGACATCTTTGAAATTTACCTCAAACGTTAGGGACGAAAATAATACTTTACCCTTTACTTAAAAATGTTGTTTTTCTCTTTATATATATATTGTTATTTTTTTTATAAGTCACATTTTTAAAGTGCGACTAAATGTCAAATCTTTATGAGAAAATGTTTTTGCATCTTTGTTGAATTTTTTTTTTTTTTTTTTTGTGATTAAAGAAAAAAAATTCCTAAGAAGGAATAAACAAGTCCTTATGTAGGACAGGAATTAAACTATTCTAAGGCTCCATCCACTCAGCATGGGAAATGACTTCTCTAGCAGCAAATTTGGCCATGGCATGTTGGCATCCGCAACTTATTTAATTTGCATTCGTCTAAATAAACCTTACTTCAACATTCCTATTACGCAATAATAAATCATGAATCTTGTCAATTAGATCAATATGCAAAGCTGTCCTTGAAGACCAAAAGGGTTGGGAAGCTACAAGGCATCAATATTTTCAGTTTCACAAATTACATCTCTATATCCAGGGACGGACTCAGGTTATAAGCTGTGGGGACAATTGCCCAGTAAGAATTTTGATAACAAAGTAATAACTATATATAAATATATATATTTGACCCATTGTAATTTTGTTTTTGTCCCATAATGAATTATAAATTATATTTTGTTGTTTCTATTAAAAAAAATTATTTTATTAAACTTATTTTGTTAAATTTGATTCACTATCAAAACTAGAAACAATGAATAAATCAACGCAATAAAAATAATTAATAAGTAATGATAATGTATTTTATTAAACTAATCAATTAGTTAATTATTAAATTGATGAAGCTTAGTTTATCAAGCATGAGTGAAATTATTATTGTCCTTCTTTTAATTTGTCTTAAAAATATTAGTTAAAATAAGAAAGCATATTAGCTATCTATTAATTAATATTATGTTTTTAAAATTATATAATATTTCTTTATTTTAACTCTTAAATGATCTTATTTGTAAAAATTATTTGATTTTAAAAAAGTCTTTCATGCCTTGAATATTATAATATATGGAATTTTTAATTGAGTAAGAGCTAATCCGTATAATTGAAAGTTGCAAAGAGAAGTAGTATAATTGTTTAAAAATATAATTTAATTTTGATGCTCCGATAATATAAAGAGTTTACACAATTATTTAATCAAATTTATATATTTATATGATTTTAAAAAATAATAAATTTAAAAATTAATTACTTTTTGTTGATGTAGTAATATATAATTGGATGTCTGTGTAAAACTTTTTTACACGGTATAAAAATTAAATTCTTAAAAATATAGAATTTAAATATTTTTGCATTGATAATAATTTTTTTTACATATTTATTAAATTATATATAATGAAGGATATATTAGAATATAAAATTATGCATCTACTCTTCAATTATTTTTGTATATTATATGAATGTCTAACAAAAATTATTTTAGTATATTTTTGCCCCATTATAAAAGTTTTTCTGGTCCGTCATTATTGTCTATACCCACTATGCCAAGCAAGGAGCAAACCTCTCCTCACAGCAAAATCTTTATTGAAGTTGTTGTCGAAAGAGAATGGTTGTAAAACCGTTGCCTATCCAATTACGGTTGCATATAAGGGTGAGCACGGATTTGGTTGGTTTGAGTTTGGAATAAAATAAAAATCGAATCGATTAAATTTTAATTGGTTTAAGTTGGTTTAGATTTAAAATTTTTAGTAAATAAATTCGAACCAAATCGAACCGATTAAATTCGAGTTGAATTGGTTTAGGTACGTGGATACCCGATTGAAAATAAAATTTTGGAAAAAAATAAAAAAAATGAGAAAAATATTTATGTCAATAATAAATAATAGTAAAAAAATTACTAAAAAGTAATATATTATTGAATTTATACTTTAATAAATATAATAAATTCTTTTAGTAACTATAAATATAATAATTTGAGTAAAGAAGAATAAAATTATATATATATTATTATATTTTATTATTTTTTTAAATTAATATAAACATAATGGGGTAATCGGATTGGTTCTATTATCAATACCCAAATTATTAAAGTCAGGTTGATTCGGATCTGACTTCAATTAAACCCGATTATCCGTCGAATATAAAACCGATATAATTGAATTGATTTGATTTTGGGACTATCTATTACCATACTCACCCCTAGTACCCCTAGTTGCATGTTAATAGATAGCGGTCTAAAAATTGCTATAAAATCGTTGTTTGTTATGATGACAAAGGTAACAGTTTTTTTTTTTAATTAGTTATATAAAAAATCGTTGCCTGTCGTAATTAGACGTAACAGTTGAATTTCAACCGTTCATAAACAGTTACCAAAATGTTGCCGTAAGTTTTAGGGTTATCAAAAACAGTTCAAAGCTAACAATATTGCTCTATTCAATGCATTATTATTATAGGATCTTGCATCGGGTTATTAACATTGCTTCTTGCACATGAGGATCCATGGAAGTTCCACTTAGAAATTCTGCCATCAATGCCTAAGCTGATGATCCAACACATCCAAAACTGTCTATATCCTAACTAATTTGATTAGATAATAACTCATTTTAATTCATAAGTTCATGTTATATATAGTTCCTTTTTCTAATTAAATAAAAAATCGATTTAATTAAGATTTTTCTAGAAGAAAAAATTAAAGTTGCAAAAAATTTTTGAGTATTAAAAAATAAATAGTTATGTCACAAGAAACTTTTTTTTATCGCAATTTTAATTCTTTTATGAGTATTTTTATCTTTTAAACCTTTTATGAATAATATTTTCGGTCTAAGAATCTTCCATAGTTATTTTTGGTAGTTAATTCCAAAAATTTAATAATGTGCTTAGTTTGAGTATACCAAAAATAAATATAAATGAATAATTTTTGTTTGACAAAAAAAAATTACTTTTTGTTTTTTGGTAACATTTATAAGAATAATAATAAAATTTCACCTCATCATATCAAGGATATTGTTTTTTTTTTTCCAGAAATAAAGTAGGTTTTGCTATCCTAATAAAAATATTTTTCATGTCTTGAAAATAATCTTCAGATAGATGGAAAAATAAATGCCCAATAGGCATAAAGATGAAACCAAACAAACTCACATATTTATTATCACAAGTTATGACTTATATTTATTATTTTGATAATAACACACAGAACTAATGATTATTTTTACTTTCAATATTTTACATAAAGTTACGTACGTACTTAGATGGGGAAACCAAAATACATTGACACTGTCAAACACATCATGATTAATAGTTAATTAAGAAGCACTATTAATTATGATTATTTAATTATGACATTCCAACATGACAATAATAAGTAGATATTATTAGAAGAATATATTCTTCTTTTATTTTCAATAAGGTTTAAGTCATCAGCACTGGATCTTGGAGCTAACAGCTTCTTCAACAGTGAGAAAGACTCTTCCATTGATTTTGTTAACAAAGTTTGATACCTTCAGCTTGTGAATCACTTGCCACCTTGGGTTTGCAATAGCTAACTGGTCACACACCATAATATAATACTTTAAACGCAATTATTTGAATGAAAAAAAAATTCACTTAAAAATTAATAGAAACTAAAGCTTATTATATACATATATTCTTTATTAGCTTAATTATTAAGTAAGAAAATAGAAGCCATGTTACCTGCTTCTTATGTGTGGATAAACTCTTGTGCAGTTCCTCAAGAGCAGCAATTCCAGAGGTGTCAATGTTCACCAAATCTGTATGATATTATATATAGAGAGAATATCATAGGAAAAATTTTTAAATAAATAAAATTTAATCATTATTTACCAAAATCATTCTCTTAAAATTATTTACCACTTTACATTGTATTACCAGTACTGGCCTAAAGCGGTACTGGGTTCATTCTAGTACCGCCTAAAGCCGATAGTAGGTTTTTTTTTTTTTTTTTAAATAGCCCAGTACCGGCCTAAGGCGATACTGATAATAAAATGAAAAATGAAAATTAATTCTATAATAATGAATTTTGGTAAACATCGATTAAATTTTATTTATTTAAAAAATTTTTCCGAATATCATATGATCAATCATACTTGAAAAAAAAAAAGTAAACAATTATTAACTTATTAATTAATTAGCTTGAGATCCAAACATTATATTATTAACCTCTTCAGTTTGTTAATTAATTAATGAGGGTTTAATGTCCTCAATATGTAATGCAGTAAGTATATCTAAGATAATTTTTAATTGATTTTATTTTAATAAAATTTCTAGATAGTTATTTAAAGAGTTCAATTAGAGGGAAATCCACAAAAGAATTCAAGGTTGGAGAGAGATTGAAACCGAGATTTTGAGATTAAGATTTAATATTCTATTTGATAATCAGAGACTGAAATTAAGATTTCAGTCTATCTAGTACCTCTAAGAGTTAAGATTGAAGGGACTGAAATTTGTAAAGATTTATTTTTTTCAAATATCTTTATTCAATTTTTTAAACTTCAATACTAACATTTATAACTTCTTCATCAACTTAATTCGGTATTTATCTTTCAATTTCTGTCTTTTAGTACATTTTAAACTAAATATGATCACTAACTTAATTTAATCTCTGTCGAACAGTCTCAATCTCTCAATCTTTGTCTCCGTGTCTCTGTTTCTCTTTCAAACGCAGTTTTAGAGACTGAATTTTTTTCGGTCAATATTAGCTTATTTTTTAAATTAATTTTTTATTCTAAATTCTAAAATTGAAATATTAAATTCTAATTTTAAAACTTCCAAAAAATGCTATATTTATTAATTAAAAATTAATTTAATGTATTTTTCTTATTTAATAGCATAGAGAATACAAGATTGTATGAGAGTTACTTAAATATTCTAAAACTTACTGGACATGTCAAGGATTACGAGTTGAATTTGTGTTATTGAATTTCCCTTGTCATCCACTGATTCTTCTTCCTCATCACTGACCCATTTCATGATTCTTCAAACCAAAATTGCAAGATTAATTATATATATTATTAAGCTATAGTTAATTAAATATGGTAGCAAATAATTAGATGAATAAAATACCTTTCTCGGACGAAAGTGGCATTTGCAAAGCAAAGCAAAGCAGACTTAACACGTATGATGAGAAGGCCAGGAATCTTAACAGCCATTGGATACTGATTAACATCATAGAACAAATCGGTTCCTGGTAATTTTCCTAGAGTTTCTGTCCCTGGTCTTATTGATATTACAATTATCTTTGAAAATGATACTGCCACCTGCCAATTATTAATTAATTCATTTATTAATTACCACACTAAAAATATTTTACTTAACATGTTTATTGATTTACCATTTTATTAATTTATTAAGAATTGTTTTTAAATATTTTCAATATATTGAATATATAAAAAAAAATTATGAAATTTTTATTATTAATTTCTTAAAATATGTTCTTAGGACCTAAGTTAACTAAATCTATTAATAACAAATTTGTGATGAGCGAAGATAGTAAAAGTTTTATTTTCTTAATAAATAGCCTTGGGATCAACTCTGATCTTAGAAATAACAAAACGATATTTGTTTAATATTAAATATATTATTATTTGACATATTTAGTAAAGCTACTTGAAGAATACTAATTACTAGCTAAATTATTAAATCATCAGCTGTATCAAATTTTTTTTTTGACAGACTGTATCAAAATTATTATCATTCACTTGTTATATATACTAACAATACGATGGAAAAAATATTGTTGGTAGGTTGAATTTTTTATCTTTTGAACATATTCCATTATGATAATATCGTCCTTTAACAAAACCTTTGTCAAAAAAGAAATTTTTTAAAATAGCAATATTATTGTTATTATTTTGGTCTTGTTAATGGGAATCTTGTGCAAATGTGAGGATGTGCCTGCTAGAAGATGTCAATGAATATTAACAATTGTATATATGTATGCCCTTAGAAAAGCAAAGGAAAAGGACGATTATATGCCATTTATAACAATAATATAATTAAAATAGCATTCAGGTCCCCCCATTTTAAGTGATCAAAATTAAACCTAGCTAGGAACATCATTCCCAAATGGAGAATATTCAAGATGACGTTAGATTTCAACATATAAGTGTCTCCCAATCACAAATGATGGAGTTTTTCAACGGAAATTATAAAAAATTCGATTCATATTAGGGGAATGGATCTTCCCCAGTTTTACTTCTTAAGTATTGTTATAAAGTGTAATTTTTTATTCTTCATTTATTAAGTGAGACCAAAATTAAATATGTGAAAAAAGTGTTAAATGACTAAAAATTATACTTGACAAAAGCTTGAGAGAAAAAAATTTGAGAGATCAAAAAACAGAAATAAACACATAAAGAAAGACTTAATTTATAAAAAAAAATATTGTACATTTAATAGTATTTATATCTTCTTGTTGTTATGCCTTATCATATGGAAAATGGGGGAAAGATTACACTGTTGAATTAGTTTCCTTATTTTGGCCAGACATATGCAGATTCCTAAATAGTAGAAACAACAACTTAATTTCAAGCGAATTGGAATAACAGGTTATCCACTAGTTTGTGTCCACCAATGGATGAGAAAACATATTGCGTTTCATGATTATTTTCAACAGTAATTAGATTAAGTGTGTTACTCTGATTTGACAACAACTAGCTAGGAATTTAAAGGATCATTATGTTTTTTTATAAATGGTGGAAGAATCATGAACGAACAATAGTAAATAATGCTACCTCTTAATCATCAATATTAAAAATTGTTATTAAACTACTGATAATTAAAGATATTTAGAGTTGATAGTTAAAATAAATTAAAATTAATAATTATTTAATATTTTTCTTTACAATATATATATATATATATATATATATAATATTAAAAATATGATCTATGTTGTTAATGTTTATGAAAAGTTTCAAAAAATATTTCTAAGATTTAATTTGATTTAATTTTATTTTTAGTGTTTTTGATTGACTTTAATTTTATGATTAATCATTTAAAATTTTATCCTCAATATTTTCAATTTATCAACACTTAGTGGTAAAATTGAAATCAATAAGAAATGTTGAGGCAAATTTTCACATATAAAATAATAAAAAACTTTATTTTTAAAAAAAAATTAACTAGACTTTAAATACGAAAATTTAATTTTTTTTGCCATTAGCCCCATGTTCGTCCAACTAATGGCTAAAATGCATTTTAGCCACACTAAGTTCGTCTATTAATGTTGCTAAAATGCATTTTAGCCCATTAGTTGGGCAAACTTCATGCCAACACCCGAAAAAAAATTAAATTAATGGCATTCATAAATTGGAGTTCCGTATTTAAAGTTTAGTTAATTTTTTTTGAAATAAATTTTTTTATTATTTTATTTGGTATCAAAGTAAAGATTAATCCATAAGAACCATAGTGATTATAAAATAAATTATAGTTAGTCATCTATTAGGGACGTAGAATTTGGGAACAAATTCTTTTTTAAGAGGGATAGAATGTAACAACCCGCATAATAATAATAATAATAATAATAATAATAATAATAATAATAATAATAATAATAATAATAATAATAATAATCTTCTAAAATTTGAAATTTAAATTATAAAATAGTTATTTGTTAGGTTAGTGTCAAGAGTGTGTATAAATAGGAGTGAGTACTGAAAGGAGAATACATACTCCCTAATTCTTAATTCTTTTTTTCTTTCATAAAAAAATTAGGGTTCTCTGAATTCAAAGGAGTCTCTCCAAAGATAGATTAAAATGTTTCAAATCTTTTTTTATGTTTTTCTTTTCATGTATGAACTATGATGCATGGACATGGACACGGACACGGGACACGACACGACACGCTGACACACCAATATCAATTTCCTATATGACACGGGGACACGGCGTATATATAAAATATAATATATTTTTAACAAAATTATAAAAATATTGTGATATTTTATTCATATTAAAATTTATATTATTATTTTTAAATATTTTTAATATCTATTTTAATTATATAAAGCATTTACGATAACTTTTAGTTTTAAGAAATGGTCATATATGCTATTCTTAAACTTATTTTAAGAATATAAATTAAGAATAAAGTTGGATACGCGGACACGTGATGATATTTTGAAGTGTCAAGTGTGTCCGAAGAGACTTTTTTTGGCTTTTTTTAAGGAAACGGATGGACACTTAAGACACGCGTGTCGGACGAGTGTCCGTGAGTGTCGTGTCCAAAACGTGTCCGACACGCGGACACGCCAATTCGCCAAAGTGTCCGTGCTTCATAGTACATGAATGCCATTTAATTTAATTTTTTCTCGGGTGTTGGTATGAAGTTCGCCCAACTAATGGGTTAAAATGTATTTAGGGGTATTTTTGAAACTTTTCATAAATGTTATGGACATAAATCATATTTTATCTGATAACCTTTCAATAATATAAATAAAACAAGTGACTTATATATTACTCTTTCAATTTTATTTTAATTGCCCAATTTCCTTTTAACACGTTAATTAAGGTAATAATTGAATTGTGTTAAAAGTCGAAAAAATAAAATTAAATTATCATAATTTCCTTATTATTAATACACTAAACTTAAATTTAATTGTCTAAAATAAAAGTACATTAAAAATTATTTAATTAATTATTAGAATTATGAAAGAATATAATAAAAAAATTTTAACTAAATATATCTTAAAATTATAAAATAAATAAATAATTTAAAAAAAAATATGAAATTGAGCAATTAAAATAAAAAAAAAAAAGTATTAGCTTAAAAGTCAAAGTATACAGAAGCCAGAATGATTATGATTTTGATTATTATTATTACTTACTGCGACAAGAAGACCAATCTCCACAGAAGCAAAGAGCACACCAAAGAAGGCAGCAAGACAAGCAAGAAAGTCAAACTTGTCAACCTTCCAAATCCTGAAAGCTTCGTTGACATCTATGAGTCCTGGCAGTGCTGAGAGGATGACAGAAGCAAGAATGGCAGTTGGTGTGTAATACAATAACTTTGTCATGAACTGCAGCGCTATCAACACTGTCATTCCCATCACTATGTTTGACACCAATGTTTCACATCCCGCTGCATAGTTCACAGCAGTTCGGGAGAATGAACCTGTAATTTTCAACATTTTCATTCATTCGGATATTAATTAGCCGAAGAGTACGGATAGATAATCAATAGAATATCACACATTAATTAGTTAATAAAAAATAAATCATTTAAAATAGTAAAGAATATATTGATTAAAATATGATATTATTGTGTGGTATTTTTAAATTAAAAATTTTATTTACGTACTAAAATTAGATATTAAAATTAATCACTAATGAATAATACATATAAAAATATAAAATATACATTAAAAATGAATTAAACTATACATATATTTTATATTTTAATATATATTATATACTTATGAATGACTTTAATGACTAATTTTAATATACATCTAACATAACTCTTTTTAAAGAGAATATTCTTAAGCTTTAATTAATTACTATTAGTTAATGATGGACGAAAATACATATTTAATTTAAATATTTTTATTAAAACAAAATTGTTTAATATGATATTTTAAATATATTAATTTTAGATTGATATATTTTAAATAATTTTATTTATATTTAATTAAACCAATTTTATATTTATATATTTTAAATAATTGTTATTATATACATATTGATACTACATTCGGAGTTTGAACCATTAAATTAGTCTCTCAACCATTCAGGTTTTTGTAACATTATTGCTTTTAGTTGCCTCAATATAGCTGTCATACTTATGTTTTTTTTTAAATATATATATAATAATGTGTTCCTGTGTATGTAATATATATATATTGATCGATTTGTTTGAACATCCTAAGTTGACACACTAAAAAAGTTGAGAGTTAGGTGTAGTTTTTGAGGAAAATAATAAAGATTGGTACCAGTAGCAACATAGCAAGAGGTGAAAGATCCAATGATGTTGGTGAAGCCAATTGAGAGCATTTCCTTATTCCCATTAAGTTGGTATCCTTTCATGGATGCGAAAGACCGTCCAACAGCAACAGATTCCTACAGTTAATTATTGCCGTAATAAACCAATATAATTTGCATCATCATGATGAAAAAAACATGCTAATTATGATTCACAAGGTTAGATTATCAGTACACAAATTGTATTTGTTAATAGTCAAAGTAATTCTTAAAAGACTTCATATTTGTTAATTTGGTGTTCGAAAAGATCAAATAATGCCTCAAATTATTGGTCCTTAAAAAATATAATAGTGAATTAAATTGGTTTTTCTACAAATTAAATAATGATAGATTGCAAAATGATTATACTTATAGTATCATTTAACTCATCAAAGGACTAACTTTTTATTCAGTTATACCAATTTAAGGTGTTTGGTCTTTTAAGAACTAAATTGACGCTCATTTGATTTCTTTTTTATGAACTATTTCGACTTATAACCTCAAATTATATAAAACAATTTTACAATAATATATATTCTAAAAGTGTATAATATGCGAAAACTGTTAAACCTCTAAAGATTTTAAAAAATGATTAAAGTAACAGAATATTAAATTTAAAGTATTAAAGATAAAATTTACATATAGTTTTTTGCTTGTATTATTAGAGAAATGAGACACTTTCGTCCTTAAAATTTAGTATTTTATGTAAGTGAAATATTTTTATTATTTTTCTTGTGTGTTTTCAAAAGAAATATCGAATCAAATACATAAACTATTTGTTAAATACAAAAGTTGTTTTTATTATATTTATCATTTTTTACTTTTTAAATCATTATTCGCATACAAAACTATCCGGAAAGCATAAAAAAAAAAATTAATATTAAATCAGATATTTTTAAAACATGGCAGTAATATACTCACAGTGAGGGCAACAACAGCAATGATTAGTCCAATTTTGGCGACTTCTCCAACATAGGGATTATTGAAATCCAACATATGAATGGAGCTTGGATTCAATCCCCCTTTAACATGTTTCACAATTTTGACTCCATTCTTATCAGCACGTGTCACAAAAACCATTAGAGTTGATAGTACCACTGATAGTAGAGGCGAAATTGATGCCAACCAGAACAGCTTCTTCTTCTTTTTACCCTACAATAATATAATTAATTAATTAATTAATTACCGTGCATATTAATCAACAAGTTAAGGATCATTTTGAGGGAGTTCAATCGAAAATTTAATTGCTATTATCACTCACCAGAAATCTAGTAGATAGGATGAAGACCAGGAACGAGCATCCTAGTATGAAATTGCGAGGATTCCACTGTAATTCAACATATAACAACAATGTATATATTTTCCCAGCCATTAATACATCAGAAAACAAACTTAATTATTAGTGCACTATTTATTGTCATCTTATTATATTCTTTAGTCTATAATAATCAAGTCATATTAATTTTTATATTGAATAGAAAATCATTTTGACGTCAAATATGTTATAGAAAATAACACATAAATAAACTTTTATTTGATATTAAAATGATTTAATATTGTATTTGACACAAATAAAAAATTTGATTGGATTTGATGGTGATTAGACAAATATATGTACAATCAATTAAAATTATTAATTTTTAATTAATTGAATTTGATTGACGTGAAATATTATTTTTATTATTTTAATTTTCTTTTGTTATAAATTTTAACTAATTGGAATCTAGGTTAAAAATATTAAATAAACAAAAATATATTTTTCGGCATTCTTACTTCAACCACTATTATTTTCTCTTGTTATTTATTCGTCCCGCGGTAGTTCCTGCATCAATCGCCGCTAAATTCGTCTAATTTTGGGATAATATTTCTAAAACCGTCGCTAAAAAGATAAACCGCCACAAAAATCGTCGACACTGTTCATTTAGCGGCAATTTATCCAACCGCCGCTAATAAGCCGCTACAATTTGCAGAATTTATTGCAGTGATTTGAATTATCGTTACATGTACTAGAAATAATATTGGTGATTAGTTAATAAAGGTTATGAATATTACGATGATGAGTTATGTTTATTATACGTACGGGATTATGAATTGCTTGCCAAACAGCTTTAGTGACAGAGATAATGTCGGTTTTGGTAGTAAAGTGAGAGACTCCTAAGAGTCCCTTCAACTGTTGAAGCCCAATAACAATGGCTGCCCCTCCCACAAATCCAACTATTGCTGCGTGTGACAAGAAATCCACAAGGAACCCTAGCCTGCAAAAATTTAACATCAAAATACAATATAATCACTAGTAATATTTTTAAGGAAAAGTATAAGTAGCCAATGTTTTCCTAACCAACAAATCAGCCAATAAAAATAGAACATTTGTAATTACAGTTTATAGAACCTCCACAATAAAAGTCAGTGGAACATCCATAAATTTTATAGAAATAGAACATCCAAAACCTAAAGCAACCACAATAGAACAGAATATCTGAAACTTATAGAAACAGAACATCCGAAACCTAAAGAAATAGAACATTCAATTTAAATTATTGACTGATGTTGGTTGAATTTTTGTTGGTTACCTAGCATTATTGTTGTATTTTTAAATATTCTAATTTAGTAAACCATAGTGTTGAAATCTAAATGTTAGGATTTGCATTGGTAAAATTTGAACATAACCAAAATTAATCAATTAATTAATTGTAGATAACATAAATATACCTGAAAAGTCCAAAGGCGGTCTGAAAAATACCAGCAAAGAGAGTGGCAAGTAAGACGAGTTTGGTGTAAGCAATTGGATTAAAAATAGGATCACTTAATTTCTCAACCATCGATGACAAGAGCAGTGACACCACGGCCACCGGCCCTATTGCTATCTCTTGTGACGTTCCCATCACGGCGTAGATCAGTGGTGGCACGACACTCGTATCTGATGATAATAATTTTGTTAAAAATATAATCATTCATGTTATTGGTTTAAAGACTTTACATGAAGTTTTGTGAGAAATTTATAAGTGCAATTTTTTTAATTTAATTTGATCACTTACAAAGGCCATACTGAGGAGCAAGGTTTGCTAAGGTGGCGTACCCAATGCTCTGCATTCAAAGTTCAAATTAATTAATAAGTAACCAACATTTTGCAAGCTAAAAATGTTAGCGTCTCATTTTATCCATTAAAATTTTTTGAATAGAAATGGCAATTTTGCCGATCCAACCCAACTTTACTCGATCTAAATAGGTAGATTTTTTATTAGTTGATTGAGTATAAAATGGATTTGGATAATAACTAATTAGTTTTGTATAGGTATGGGGCACCTAGGTAATGGTTATCTACTCCACTACCCGTATGATAATAAATAAAATATAATTTTGTTTTTTTTTTTTAGGAATTTACATATAATTTAACAATTATTTTGTTAATTTAGAAATTTTTTTTTTTGACAGAGTTAATTTAGAGAGTTGTATATACCTAAATTAATCTGCAAAGAATTTTTTGTCTGATTAATGTTTATTCATTAAAAATATTTAAGAATTATTCTCGTTAAATAGATTAATTCTTCCACTGCTTTCAATCAAGTTTTTAATACGTTGTATAAATAAATGTAATAAATTTATTATAAGATAGTTAAGTTTTTAAAAAATTATAAGTATAAGGCAAATTAATTAATTTATCCAATAAAAATAATTCTTAAAATTTTTTATCAAATAAAAATTTATTATGAACTAAAATGACAGTTTGAAATTCTTTGAAAATACTCTATTATTTATTTTTCATTTTCCATTTTTCATCTTATTAGATGCTTTCAGCAGCCAAATTAAACAAAACTATTATTTACTCTCAGCCTCATTTCAGCTTCAGAGCTTCTTCCTCTGTTGGAGAAAACCCTAATCTCCATTTTCTCCTCCATCACCACCAAAACAAAACTATTATTTTGCAAGGGGAATTCGCGTTAGTGGCTTGCAATTTTCTATGTTAGTCAAGCATATACTTTTTGTTTTAAACTTTATTGGAAAATTCACGTTGTATCACTAAGAATTTAACTAATATATATAGCTAATGAATTAAAGAAATTGGGACGATTTTTTATACTAAAAGTTTTGTCTTTTGAATTACAAGACCCAAATTTGAGACTATACTAAGATTATAAACTAATTATTTACTATTATACTAGGATATATATGTATGGATATAAAGTCAAATTAATAAAAATACCTGTATGTTTTGAGTAATTTATTTATATAATTTTTGCAAAGTGACAAGATCATTAAATAACTTGTATATTTAACACTGAAAGTATCTAATTAAGCAACATCAGATATACGCACGCTTTAATCAAATTGCTAAGTAGAATTAATTTTAATTATCATACCTGTGGAATACAGAGACTTGCAATAGTGAGGCCAGCAAGCAAGTCTTTCCTGAACTTAGTTGCAGTGTAGCTTCTTCCCCACACAAGGATAGGAAAAATCTTCTGCAAAGCTGAAAACAAGACCTTGGTCCATGATTCATCTCTCAGTGAAGAAAAGTTCTTGCGGAAACGCGAAATACTTTTCCCCACTGAGTCCGTGACCACACGCCACGAACTTGGTGGCTCCGGAGGGTTAAGAACCCACTGGGACCTTACATGGCTTTTTGAGTTCTTCTCAATGTCTACTTGCATATCCTCGCCCTTAGACGAGGATGTGTAGGTGGGTATCATCGCGGAAGAAGCCATGATGGTGTTGAAGTGTTTGGGAGAACTTCTATGTTCCCACGAATAGGGAAGACAAAGCTCTTTGATTGATGACTACACTCTCATCAAACTTGCCTGTGAAAGTGATATAGCTAGTTGATATGAGGTTCAAGGAATTAAGAGTTGTAAACAAGTCTTATATATAGAACAACAAAAGGCTTTCCCACGAGAGGTTATTATTATTACTATAAATAAATTATTTGTCCTGGTTTTTGTCTAAACTCCTTTTATCTTCTCTTGTTTTTTTTTTAAATTTCTTTTATAGTATAAATTTCTCTCTTTTTTAATTATGAATAAATTTTAATATTAAAAATAAAATATATACAAAAGAAACACATGTAAAAATAATGAATATAATAACTAGCTATTCCTCAAAAATAAAATATGAAATTTATTTTTCATGCCTACATATATATGCTCATTTAGTATATATAGTGAATTCACTTGATAGTAATGATGCAGAGCCAATAATTAATCATCGATATCTAAATCTAAAAATATGGATTAAAAAAAAAGGAAAGAATATAAAATAAATGGTGAAAATTAACCAATTTTTTTTTAGATGAGAAGGTAAGTTATTTATTCTCGCTTGATTTTTTTTTTATCTGCTTGACGCCATCTGAAACACCGTTGTCGCATCTTTTAATGACTGTCGCGACTTCATTCTCTACAAAAATGAAAATCAAGTAAGAGAAAACGAAGTCGTGGCGGTGATTGGAGAACGCGTTGGTGCTTGCGAATATGGCAGTGCTTTAGAAAGTACTTTTTTAAGAATTATACAAAGACTCATTTATAACAATTAATATATGATTGGTTGAGATAAATAACAGAATTGTGGCGGTAATTGGAGGGACATAGCGATGGTATTTTATTGGGCGTTCAACAGAAAGATGTTTCATAGCACGTTTAACAGAGAGAAAGAGAAACCAAATGAGAGAGTAACTTATTCTCTCATAAGAGAGTTGATTAGAATTCACCAAAATAAACATATACACATTAATTAAGAATTAACTATTCTTAGTTGCTAGTGTGTAATTTGTTAGAAAAAGACTACGAAACCAACACATTATGACTAATAGGGAACCAACATATATTACGGATGATAATTTATATAAATTTTGGATGATAACTTATTGTTGGATATATGAGTTACGGTTGATAACTCATATAAAATTTGGATGATAACTTAATTATTGGCTTCTTATTGACTACCTAATGTTGATTCCGTAGCATTATTCAATTTGTTATTCAAAAATGTTTACATAAAAAATAACTATCATATATGTATATAAATGTATATATTATTTAATTTATCACTACAAGAAATTATTTTTTACCGATGATTTTATCAATAGCTTAGTAATCAATCAAATGGTGTTAGAAAAATTGGCGTTAATAATTTTTACTTGCACGTTTGAAAACCGTCAATAATATTGTTATAATTTAAAAAATGGGAAAATTTATACTGACGACCAAAATTGAAGTCGGCTTTAAAATTAGTGTAATATTACTGACGGCTTCTAAAATGCATATTTTTTAAATATTCCTGCTTCAAACCAATAATTCTATGCAATGCCTTTTTATTATATTCATATAGAGGAATCGAAAATACTCAACAAATGATAAAAAGTTAATAAAATTATTATTTTATTTATTAATGATGAATAAATATAAATTAATATATTATCAATAACATATATTATATATTTTTATATTCATTATATATGAATCATTTAATAACTGATATTTTGTATAAAAGTAACATATTCTTAGGGATCGTGATCATACCTTCATGGAAAATTAAAATAGAAAAGTAGAAAAGAATAATAGCACAATTACTAGAAACCCAAAAATAGGAGGAAAAAAACTATGCCGTTGCCAAACAACAACCAATAAAATATCAGTCTCGCTATTCTTACACCCTTTTATTAAATACCAAATTGACACTCTTTTGAAAATACGATAACTGCTTATTTGTTAATTGCATTTGGTCTATTTTTAGTACTAAAATATATAATTAATTAATAATAACAGTATTTTTATACGAGTGTAAAATGGGTGTTTATTAAAAAGGTGTGTGAATAGCATTATTCATAAAATATTATTAAAAATAGTATATCATAATATTTTCTACTCCGATACCAAGCACTCCTACACACTCTTACAGGTTGTTTGGTTTTATAGAAAATGAAAAAAAAAGAAAAAGGAAGGAAAGAAAATGAAGAGAAAAAGGAATTTTCTCTTGTTTGGATAACAATGAAAATAGGAAGGAAAGAAACTTTATTGTGGGTCCCATCACAAAAGTTTTTTCTTCAATTTTTGCGAGAAAACTAGATTGTTGCTGTTGTTTTTGAGTGAGTTTAGAACAATACCCTTGATATATTTTCTTATTACTAATTATTGTATAACTTGTTTTAATAATCAAAAATTCATATTTAAATATTATATTTATTTAATAAAAAATTACATCAATTTATAAAATTATAAAATTTTATTATTTCTGTAAAATATACATAATTAAAAACTAAAAAATAAAACTACTTATACTTTATTATATAATAAAGTATAATAAAAATAAATATGTCATTTTATATTAGTAATTTTTCTTTACTTATTTTCTCTTATATTTTTTATTCATCCAAACAATACAAAAAATAATTTCCTTTTATTTTTATATTCTTTCTATTTTCTTTCTTTTCAAATTTTCCAATTATTTTATTTTCTCATCCAAGTAAAAAGAATTAGTTATAATAATAATAATAATAATAAATTTTAAAAAGTAAAATTAAGAGTTATTTTAAAAAAGTAAATATATTAATAATTATAATTTACATATAATATAGACAAGTAATTTAATAAAAGTAATTTTATTTTATCTTGATTTTCTTTCTTTTCACTTTTCTTTCTATTCAAACAAAAGAAATTTTTCTTTTCATTTATTTTTTTCTTTATCCAAACGATACATAAAAAAAAATCACCATTATGTATCCAAACAATGTGTTAATGACTATACCCTCCACACTTTTATAAGAGAAGAACTCTAAAGTATAATAAGGAATTTAAAAGTTATACAATCTATATTGACTTGGTGCACTTAAAACGTTCAACTTAAACCTCTATTTATAGCATAAAGACTCACCCACACTTCTTCCATCAAGCGATGTAAAACTTTTTATACACATTATTTTTAACCATACACAACAATTTCTACCTTGATTGAAAATAATGACATTATCAATATCGACAATCATAGCTCTATAACTATCTTACTTCACCATAAAAATATGCATCCACTTAGAATTAGCCAATTCTCAGAATTTTATCGGCACATGTCGAACAAACTTTGCTAAGATTTTATGGTGTTGCTTCCATGTTGACTTTCCCTGGAAGCTCCTTAGTCATCGACACAACTCTACCATCACACATCTTGCATCAAACGCCAACCAATACTCATGTGTAATTGTGGACCCGCTAACAGCTCATCCTTTTCCATGGCAGTGCAGACCTACCATAAGGATATATTTTTCAACATGTTAGAGGATATCATCATATCTCTCAACCAGGGAGGCTACGTTAGCGTCTGAGTCAGAGCTTTTTGCCGAACTTGCTCCACCTAGACAATATCTCTTTGTATGTCCAAGCTTTCTGAATTTTTAGCATGTTATATTCTTGTTGGAAACTCTGCCTTTTAAAGTCTTGTGTAACTCCGATTGTATCAATAAATACTCGACTTGAACTTGCCATAGGCCAAAGACAATTCTTTCGTCGAATTTCTCTATATCAAACTTCACGGTGCTTGAAAAGAAGTCATCACAACAACACAGCAATAGCCAAGCTACCACGAATAATTCTTCAACACTACACATGATAATTCTTTTCAGATGTGGAAGGTCAGACAAAGTTGCAATCACAGATAATACTAAGAATTTACATCCATCGAACCATAACTCTGATATCATTTGATGGGCATCATGACATCCCTCGTGGAGAATTAAAATAAAGAAATAGGAAAGAAGAATAACACAATCACAACACAAGAGAATTAACGTGGAAACCCAAAAACAGGGAAAAAAATCACGGCCGTTGCCAAACGACAACCAAGAAAATTATGAAAAATATTACACCACAATATTTTCTACTCCGACACCAAGCACTCCCACACACTTTTAATGACTACACCCTCCACACTCCTACAAAAGAAGAACTCTAAAATACAAGAAAGAATTTAAAAGTCATACAATGGATATTAACTTTGTGCATTTAAATCTCTATTTATAGTATAAAGACTCATGCACACTTTTTACATCAAGCGATATGAGACTTCTTTTATATATATATATATATAAATGAAATTTGTTATGCCTGACTTAACTTTTTAAAGTTTGCTAGAAATGAATTTGTAAGTCTCGTCCCATGTAATAAGAGGGAACCATAACTTAGGGCCGTTGAAACCAACTAAATTTGTGGGTCAATTCGTTTACTTTTTTTAAATGTGTGAGTTTTTATCTTTAAGTTCGGACCCTTTAAATTTCGGACTAAACAGATTGGCTCTTTTATTTATTTATTTAAAAAAAAACTAATATTTTCTCTTATTCGATTTGAAAATTCATTTTACTCATTAAAAAAACTTGATTTTCTTAAAGGGATATTTTGTTGTTGTTAAAAGTGGTATATTTTTTGCCCAAATCTTTTTTTAAGCAAAAAAATGAACTTTTTATTTAATATTTTTTTTAAAATAAATAAATAATTAATTAATTAACCGAATAATCTCATTTAATTCATCGAGTTTTCTATAATTAATAGGCAGGGTTAGAATATCCTAGTCTATATATAAATTGAACTTAAACGAACCAATTCGTTTAACCCGCAAATTAAATGAATTCAATCTAAATGGACTAGATACATATGTTGCTCTATCATAACTCCCTTCTATTTGACAATGAGTGAAGTGAGCTTCCGCCTCATACGAATTAGTTATTCTTAACCAGAGGTGCAAGTGGGCTGTGTCTCTTTAGGTTTAATAAGACTTGAATTCGACCTTAGTAATATACCAAATCTAAAATAATTCGAAAGGTTCGAGGCTATAGACAGATAGCTAAGAGACTTGATAGGTGTTGTGGTAATGCTGATTGGAGCCTCTTATTTGCTGAAGCTTTTGCCGAAGTACTGAGCAACCTCTATTCTGATCACTGCCCGGTTCTAATTCGGTGCCTGGGTACTATAATCAAAAGTGGGACTAAGCCATTTAGATTTCAAGCGGCTTGGACTCTACACCCGTCTTATAGAGGAGTTATCAACAGGGCTTGGAATGCTTCTACTGGCCCTTTCCAATCCAAATTGACCAAAATTCAGCGGGCATCTCTTGATTTTAATTCCTCTGTTTTCGGCAATATCTTCGTAAAGAAAAGAAATATTGAATCTTTGCTTTATTCTGTTCAACAAAGGATGGAAATATCGGATGATCAGCATTGGTTGAGGAAGAAGAGAGGTTACAAGGGGAATATG